>JAHPZR010028264.1:0-15123 GCA_019787425.1 Platygyra sinensis
CAGAGAGTACTTTAAATAAGAAAACAAATTTGCTGATCGTAGATAGTAAAACAATTATTAAACTCGGTTATCACAAAATATCGTGATTTGCAAGTGTCTCGCAGATTAAACAATTGATCTGCTCGCCACTGACAAATCACGATATTTTGCTCAACTTCGTCCAACAATTGTTAAATATTTGTAACACCGCGGTACCCTTCTGGTTTTTGCTTGGCGTTCCAGGAATATCTGGTTTTGCCATTGAAACAAGGGTTCTTATAAATCAAACGAGCTTAACCTTAAAATTGAATTTTAGTTCGCACAGCGCATGTGATTGTCTGGGTAAAGGTACGTCTAGACGCTCGCAATATAGGAACTACTGATACTACTGGGTTCAAACCACATAACATTAAGAAAATATCGCAAAAGAGAGTCAGTGATGTATGTTTAAACGGATAGGGAGTAGTAAGCGTGGGTTGAGACCAAAATGGACTGGGACGAAACAAGGGCGCGGCCTGCACCGAAGAAAACAAACCACTTCTCACATCACAGTTAGTACTAACTAAGCTCACATACACCACTTTGTGCGTTCATGTTCACAAGAGCAGCCTAGTATGATCTGAACTAACCTCTACATCGTTGATTTTTCTGAGAGAGAAGTGAGCCAAACGGAAGAGCACGTAAGGCTTCCACAAAGTAAAGGACGTTATAGGATTTCCCTCGCTGCTGATACTAAGATGTTCCAGTCTTCGTAACAGAGACAAACAATTGATTTGCTGCAAACCTTTGATATTCGTCTCTGTAAATATAAGGCCCTGTGGGACAAACACGACAAAAATTAGAAACCAGAATTCAGTCAGTAGCCACGGTTATAATGGTTTCTAATCGTCATATGTTTCTTTTAACCTGTTCAGAGATTATTTTTTCCACATCAGGACAATATTTCTCGGTTGATTACCTTCTATAAATGTTCCCATCACCTATCCGTTTGATAAGGTTTTGGTATTGTAAGAGGCGACTTCCGTAAAAAGTTACTCAACCAACCCTTCCCCTCTTAAACCCCTCTTTAATGAACCACCTCCATACCTTCCATTGAAAGTGTCTCGCCCGCCCCCTCCCTCCCCCCCCCTTTCACTCTCTACAGATTGCCCCCAACCGAGGCTGCGAACAGGTCCCTGGCGAGGGCTACACCCACCCTAGATGGTAGTTATTTAGAGGTACCTGAACCCAATACTTTAGTTAATGATTCGTCCACACCTTTACGTCTAGCCTGAAATGTCAGTCATCTCCCGCCCTCAGTATTACACCAGGGCGGGAGATTGTTGACATTTCAGGCCAATTTGTCATAATTTCACCTTGTGAAGAAAAAATATTTAATAAAAAAAGAAATCAAATGAAACATTTCCTACATCACGCTTAACAGTCCAAAAAAGCAGGGAGATTTTTGCTCTAAACAGGTGGAATACGTGCAGCGTTCACAGATTAGCAGATGAATAAGGACCCCTGCCCCGGAAGAGGCGCTGAAGAAATAAACCTCAAGCATTTTCCCTAGGATACTAACCAGCAGGGAGGGAAATCGAGCTCTGATCTTGTACAGCTGAGGAACAATGTTGTCAAAGTCGATGAATTTGAAGGAGATCGCACTGACAGCCTGCACGGCCTGGTTACCCCAGTTGCGATCCAGCGCGTCCCAAAGAGCCTGGGCCATACAAGTACAATGTGTCATTGTCCAGCTCAGCTAGATGACAGATACTCAGAGGGGAGGGCACAGTATTTCTGGTACTAAAATACATTCACAAAGGTGAGTACCATGTAAACCTCGGTTTAACAAGCTCGGATGGGAAGAGCAAATATCGGGGTAAAAGCTCGGGTACAAGAAAGTTGCACCTAATATATTATCATAATGAGTATTGAAATGCCCTAGTGCTTTGCAGTTGAAATTAAATCAAGTGTTACCTCTAAACTTTCGTATGTTTTGTCTGCAGCGATCTAGGTTCTCTTACTAAGCCTGAAACAGACTACAGCAGAGACAACTCACGAGCATCTCTGTAGTCTGTTCTATCGGTTAGGAATTTTTTAGTTAAATCTCTGACGACTTCCTCATGTTTATGTGAAAACTGGCGACGAAAGCAGAAGGTTAGTCGCCCTTGTAAATGTTTGATCTCAAGCGACTAGGGAATTATTATTGCCTATATGGAGGAGTGAGATACTTACTCTACACAGTCGGTGAGTTCGTTACTTGAGGTCTGGGGAGCAGTTTCCAGGGCATCCCGGGACTCAGTCTTCACGCTGCAAAACAAAAAGATGGAATTGTAGAGAAGGAAAATGTTTACTCGTTAAGTTATTCAAGCCTAGGGAAGCTGGAATATTAGGAAAATTTTGTCTTAAAGTTTTCATTGCAAAATATAACATGACACTACTAACATTTCCTTAGTTCGGGTCACCTCCCATTGTCTCTGAGCATTGTTGATAGCAATGCGACGCTTTTCCTGAAAGAACACAACCACACTGTAAGAAACTAAGACAAAAGACGCCGATCGCTATAACTCCGTTACAGACTGTAGGGAAAGTTTACTGAGAAAACTACCTTGAGAACAGCCAGTTTACTGATTTCTTTCTTTTTCTCTTCTTCTTTTCTGGCCATAACTGAAGCAATTCTTTTCTCCTCTTCCTGATGGAAATAAAACATCACGTCATCATATCACTTGACCGCATTTTAGTAGAAATAAGATATTCCATATTAGTAGAATCTCTAGTTTTTATGAAAATGACGACACATTTCAAACGAAGTTTGCAAGACATGTTTCGGTCGTGCAACGACCATCTTCAGTTGAAAGTAAAATAATTGAAGTTACATTTGAATTTATAATACTATGCTAAATAAAGATAAATAACAACGTGAAATGAAATTGGGAATCTTACAACATAGCTAGAGGTAACAAAAGAGTGTACAATAGTGACTGTTAATTAGAACGAGAGAGTTAAATTAACGTGATATAATTGCTTGTTTAAAGAAGGTTGCTCCCAGGAAATATGTAACGCTTCTTTTATCTTGACCTGGAATTTTGTGGTCGCATGATCTATAACTTTAAAACATTCAGCGGAGCAGGAATTACGGCATGCCTCGGATTGTTGAAGGTGTTGAAAGATATGTGAGGTCCTGTCCCTGTTTAAGTGTTCGCGAATGCGTGTCGAGAGGTGTCGGCTAGTTTCACCGACATAGCAAGAATTACAGCTTGCACAGGTAAACTTGTAAACAACATTCGAACGAAGTTCAACAGGCACAGGGTCCTTCACACTAAACATGTTACGGATCTTGAACGAGGAAAAGGCTAGCTTAACATCAAGATTGTTGCAATAACGTTTAAGTAGTTTACGCAATCTGTTTTGTGCTATAATAGAGAAGGGCCCAACATAAGGTAATTTGAAAAAATGTGTAGAATTAGAGGGAGGACTAGCAGGTGTGTTCGAAGGAGTCTGAGTTTTAGTAATATACTGCCTAATGACCCTCTCAACGATATGACTGGGGAAAAGGTTTTTTCTTAAGATTAATAACAATTTCTTGATATCCTCATGAAAGCCTACCCACGTATTGTTGATCTTGTATGTTCTGTCAACTAGGGTCCTGATTAAGCCAAGTTTATAAGAGAATGGGGTAAAACTGAAATAATTAGTTAATAGACCGGTGAAAGTTTTCTTACGATAGACCCTGGTAATGGGAGATTGAGGTTGACTGTTGTCAATCAGAACATCCAAAAAGGGGATTTTTTTGTCCATCTCTTTTTCCATGGTGAAACGTATGTTGGGATGTCTGTGGTTGATGTAGTCAAAAAACAAAGTAGCGTCATGTTCAGTGTCAAATAGACAAAAAGTATCGTCAACATAACGTCGGTAAAATAAAATACTGGAGGCCTTATAGTTTTCCAACCAAATCCTTTCATGGTGACCCATAAAAAGATTAGCCAACACCGGGGCAAGGGGAGAGCCCATTGCCACCCCATCAATTTGATCAAAAAACGAACCCTTAAACAAGAAATGTGTTTGAGCAGTGGCAAAATTAAAAAGATTTCTGAGTTCAGTTTTCGTTAACTGGAGATCAGGGTTGCCCTTGGAGATGTAGTCAACCGCCAGGTTGACACACTCCTCCAAGGGTATGTTTGTAAACAGACTTTCGACATCAAAGGAAACCATAAACTTTCCCGATAACAGCAATTCATTGATCTCACGAACAAAAGTAAAAGTGTCTAAAGCACAATGTTCAGATGGGATATGAGGTTCCAAAAGAATACATAAATACTTAGCCAGCTCATAGTTGTATGTTCCAATTGAAGAAACTATGGGACGGAACGGAGGTATTGAGTTCGGCTCATAGACCTTGTGCATCTTGGGGAGGCCGTAGATTCGAGCAGGTTGAGAGCCAGAGGGATAGATTTTGTCATAAACACAGCGATCCAAATGGCCATTCTTTAGAAGTTTCCTGAGGAAACGTTGAAGCCTGCCTTCTCTTAACAAGGTGGGGTCTTCCTTGGTAGGTCTAAATTTGGAAGTGTCATTGATGATCTTGAGAATACCATTGTCATATGCAATTCTGTCCAGGACCACAACACCATTTCCCTTATCCGGTTTAAGAATCACGATGTCTTGTTTCTTCTTCAAGTCCTTCAAGATTCGATATTTTTTACGATCGGCTTTCGTTGGTCGATGTGCAGATACATAGGAGTGTGCAAGATGAGAAAGGTCAGCCACCAATTTGGCATCGTGTTTGTTATCAATGAGTTTCTTTGCCATAGTGCGATGTATGAGTTCAAAGCAGGTGAAGACATCGGTTTTGCTGATACTTGGTGGACATATGGAATGTGTTAAACCGAACTTGAGCGTGTCAAGCTGTTCCGATGTAAGACAACAAGATGAAATGTTGGTGACCGTCTCGTTTGCTGTGAAGGGAAGAACAGCGTTCAACACCTTCAACAATCCGAGGCATGCCGTAATTCCTGCTCCGCTGAATGTTTAAAGTTATAGATCATGCGACCACAAAATTCCAGGTCAAGATAAAAGAAGCGTTACATATTTCCTGGGAGCAACCTTCTTTAAACAAGCAATTATATCACGTTAATTTAACTCTCTCGTTCTAATTAACAAGTCACTATTGTACACTCTTTTGTTACCTATAGCTATGTTGTAAGATTCCCAATTTCATTTCACGTTGTTATTTATCTTTATTTAGCATAGTATTATAAATTCAAATGTAACTTCAATTATTTTACTTTCAACTGAAGATGGTCGTTGCACGACCGAAACATGTCTTGCAAACTTCGTTTAAAATGTGTCGTCATTTCATAAAAATTATTGTTAGTCTGCTTCTTTACAGATCTTTTGGAAATTCTACTAGTATACTAATGCAAATGCTGTAATCTGATTGGCTGAGTCATTGCACAGTATCAGCCGTTAGTGTGCAGTGGCTCGTTGTGGTCGACAAAAGTCTAACGTTTCCTCTTTTCTCCGAAGTTTTGATTAAATAGTATTTAGAAACGAATTAATAAACAAAATTCCTGAGAACACTAAAAGGAGGGTATTAACGGTTTCTTGAATTAAAAAAGCTCGAAGTTTTTGAAAGAAACTGATAAGCGTGCGTACACAACTGAAAATGTTAAATTGACAATTCAGTCTGCTCAAGTTGTCTAAAGCGTGAAGCTAATTCTCAGGCCAGAAATAATTGAAATCGTTTTTAAAGGCAATTTCAGTAGGAATTCTACCAAGCAATTAGATAAATCGCTCTCAATTTCTATGAGGTGATAGTTGATGGTGCGAAGGCCGAATCGACTATCACCTTATAGCAATCTCGAGCTCAAAATCTAATTGTAAATTAGTATAAATCTACTATCGTTCTATCGCGAATGCCGTTCTCTGATTGGCTACACTACTCACTATCTATTCTGTGATAGATAGTAAGTAGCGTAACAGTGTGCTTTTGTTAACAAAATGACAACCGCTTCTTGGTGTTTTCGAAGTGTTGTGAAGAGGATTTAGATTAAGTATTGAAAGACTAGTCGATTTATACTAAAACTGTTAAATCATTTGCTCTCGATTTCTATGCATGATACTTGACTCGGGCTGCGTACTCGTCAAATATCACGTGATAGAAATCTCGAGCTCATAATCTAATTGTTTCATATAATTGTAGGGTATCATCCCATTGTGTCTTGTACACCCCTGACATCCTTTAATTACCCCTGTAAACCCATGTAAACCCTGGTCGCACACGTGTTTTTCTTGCATCTGTAATATTTATACAGTACTTACTGATATTCTCTTCATGTCCAGTTGCCGCAGGTTTGACAGATTTCTGAGTACGACCTGCTTGTAAGAAGGATCGGTTGCGAAGGGATTTCCATCCATGGACAGTTCATTCAGTGAAGTGGAGTTCGACAAGCATCGAATATCATCAAAACTGAACAAAAATAGAAAAGAATGATGTTCAATTGCTTTTAAAAAGCATGTGAGGCAGATTGTTAACTTGCAAAGCACTTTTCAACCAGGACATTCACTGAAATGATTAAGTTGAATCTCCGGATTAAGATATTTTTTGAAAAAACTGATTTATATCGGCAGTTTCCTACTGTCGTCCTTGATTCGTGAAAAGGGGTTTCCTCTAATGCTTGGTTACAGAATCCCTCCAATGGCCATACCTTGTGATACCATTAAAACTGAGAAACAGCCTCTGAAGATTTGGTAACAGATCAACCTCTTCCTGTAAAACAACAAAACATGTCTATGAAACAATCCCTTTCCCTTCCGAAGACATACTCAAACTTTTATAAGTTGAATGAAGTTCAAGTTTTTTTTATAGCTTACATTACAATAGAGAAAGAGAGAAGGAAAGCAAATTCCTTAAAACTACAGGTGCTCTAATAAACACCATGTAATTTTCTCAACAGAAACAGAAATTAATGAATAACAAACACATACCACAGTGCAAATTTTATTTCTCCTCAAGTTCAATTCAGCCAGAGCTCTCATTCCACTGACATTACAAACATGAACAATTTCATTACCAGCCAAGTTTAGAACCCGGAGTTCAATCAGGTGACCAAGATTTTCAATTTTGATTATCTGTGGGAAAGAGAGCAGAAGAAAAAAAGTTGACTTCTACACAATCGCTGGGACAGTCGCTATCTATAAAGTAGAACTATACACGACTAAGTTAGCTCCGAACGCCAATAACTAAAATCATCCCGTCAACTAGGACATTGCTATTGCCAGTCGTTATTTGCCAAGTATTGTACCAGGAGTTTTCCCAAATGAGCTTGTACAAGTCAACCTACCGAACTTTTCTGACTTAGTTTGCTTAGAGTGATTATTAACTTAAACTTTTTTTTTTTCTTTAGGCTCGATTTCCATGCGTCACTCAAGTCTGGTCAACGTTCCCTTCCGAGAGTTTGAGGGAAGAGCCCTGGGGAGGGGGTATTCTGTTATATGGCCTATATGTACATCCCCAAAAGGTATGGTTTTTTAGCCGTTTTGGTCATAAAAGGGTTATCCATTTTGGTCTAAAATAGGGTATGGTTTTTGTACTCTAACCTTAAATTGGGTGTGTTGTTTAGAAGATGCTACTTTTTCATCGTTATTGATAAGACCATAAACAAAAACCCTTCAAAATTATGTTTAAGGCAACTGTGTCAGCTGCAACGGTCATAAATAGGGTATGGAATTTTGGTCTGGTTTCTGAGTAGGGAAAACTGGGTAGCAGGCCACACAGCCCTACCCAATTCTTCTGGAAGTACCCCCAGGAGGAAAGGACAAGTACAGAGAATGTGAGCAATTCCTTCAGCAGAATCAATTGAGATTTTGATGAAATTGCTGCATGTAAATGATGTAGTTTCCTATTAAAGCAGCAAAAATTCCAAGCAACTCAGTTTGTTTATGACAAAATTTTTGGTAATAAATAGAAACTGAGTTGCATGATTTATTTTGGTGCATGGATTATTTTCAAGTAACTTTACCTTGTTGCCATGAAGATCTAACACATCAAGCTTTGTAAGCGACTCTAGGTTACTGATTTTCCTAATCCTATCATTTAAAAGTAGAATAATGAGTTGAACATATCAGAGATTGGTTGTGGCCGGTCTTTTTGTTCATGGTCTACTTGTAAGTGTATACCCTGGGAAAGATAAATGAAAAAATTAAAAACAGCAGCATGGATGAAGAGAAAGGATTGGGGTGACTTGTTCCAACAGTACTTCTCATTCTCCTTGTATTTACATTTAATAAATGGAAAATATGTACTATGTTCCTATCATGTTTTAGTATAATCTACTTACTAATGTTCTATCACAAATGCTGTTCTCTGATTGGCTACGCTACTCGCTATCTGTGATAGATAGTGAGTAGAGTAGCAGTGTTCCATTGTTAGGAAAATGATGCCCACGTCAGGCCATGATCAAAGAAAATGAAATAAGTGCCCCTTCGATTAAGCGCCCCTCGAATAAGCACCCCCTGTCTTCTCTAAATCTGAAATAAGAGCCCCAGGTGCTTATTCAAGGATTTACAGTAATCTAGTTGTTTTGGTATAAATTTACTAAGTATTGCTTAAGTGATGTAGTACATAGTACATGTTTATATATTACAGAAATTCATTTACAGTACCTGTTTTTCCCTAGCATGAGGACTCTGAGAGATCGCAGGGCAGACAGACCTGAAATCTCTTCAATCTGGTTGTCATAAAAATCCAGGAAAATCAGTCTCTTGAGATTCTCAAGGTGTGAAATCCTGCTGATGAGATTGTGCTGAAAATTGAGCAGTCTTAGGTAGTCTTCGCCTTCAAGAATGGGACAGATTGTCAATCGTCTCCTGTAAGAAGGAAAATCAACACGAGAAAGCACTGTGATGCAATGACTGGTTTTTTTTTAATAAGCTTTCTAACAATAATTAAATATTGTTCACAGCTGTTTAAACCAGTCAGGTCCTTCTTCAAAGAAAAATGTACTGCTAAACAATAATTCTCTTTGCACAAGCAATTTTTGCATCAGTCAACAGCTTGCCTTACATGTAGTTCTGTGTTTCTATAGAGCTAACGATTTACATGGTGTGTATACTGTCTTATAGATTGTATATGAGAAACAGAAACAACTAGATTTGATGGTATAGAGAGGTAGACACTATTAAAATATCTTTTTATCAAACAATCTGTCATTGTACCTGTCAAGGTTAAGCCTATCTGGGTTTGCTTGTCTTTCCTCAGGGAGTCTGTATACAATAGGTACACCAGGTACAGTTGGTGACTCAGCAAATATGACCCTGTCTCCTGAATAGAAGAAAAATTAAAATTGCTTGAGACCTACATGTAGTACAGTTAGTTTATCAATTGACTTTCATTTTCACTTCAGAAATGGAGAGTGGGATGTACCAGCGAGAAACAAATATTTAAAGCTGTTTGCAATGTAGCTTCCTTTGTAAGAAAACTTATGGGTGGTTGAAAGATCACTTCTTCATAATATGCACTTAACATGTTTATGTATATTTCAATGATACATGTAACTGCAGAAATTCTTGTGTGGTTATTGTCCAATTTTCATCATCGGTAAGTGGACAGACATATTAATTTTTAATTTATACAGTGTGTCAACCAGGGAGAGCAGACAATTTGACAATTTGCTATAATTGTAAAAAAGAAAGTGATGATAGTTTTTCATGGTTCTGTCCAATTATTGACAATGAACTTCGTCATGACTTTGTCAAAGTAGTCTGTGGATCCAGCTATTTCCTTGTGGATCCACAGCTACTTTGACAATGTCATGACAAAATTTATGATCACAGGACAGACACATGAAAAACTGAGTTCAATTTGTTAAATGTTCAGTAAAGCAAATGTCTGCAGGGTACGAATACAGATAATGAGGAGTCTTTCCCAAGAACGCAATATTAAAAAAGTCAGTAACTGCCAAAGCCAGGACTTCTCAATCCAGAATCCAGAAGACCAACCATGATGCCAACATGTCTCCCAAAAGGGTACATTCTTACAATCAGGGAAACATAATTATATCCATATCTAGGTAGTTAGGGTAGCTATGTGTGGTCACTTGGTTTGTCAGCAGAACTCAAACAGTGCACATCTACATTGTACTTATAAATCCTAACTTACTGGTAGCCATTTTCATACATGTTAACCCTTATGAACATACAGACACTCTCACCTGGCAAGAACACTTGTGTTTTATTTCTAGACTGAGCTTGTGATCCGGCACTAAATGAGTGCCGTCCCTGCAGACTGTCATCATATGCACCTTGCTGGGTCACTTTCGCTTGGCTTGTGGTTGCTCCTGTCGAAGCGGTGGACTGGTCTGCAACATAAGCTGCGGCTGGCTGCAACACCTGACGCTGAACCTTGTGAAGTTCTCTGAAGGACGGGGTGGCATAATACTGTTTGGAGTCTTGTGTTGCATCTGTACTTGAATGAGAATATTCTGAAAAAAAATATAAATTTAAAATACCACAAAAGTGGTAAATAACTTACACTTTTTTAGATCTCTCAGTTTGTTTACACACTGTGATTGGCCAATTTAGCAGGCCACATTCTCCTGTACAGTCCACTAAAATTTAAATCTGTTTTTGTGTACTAACTGAAAGTTTTAAACTTTCTTTCAAGTCTGAAATTGTGTATTAAAACCTGCTAATGACTTAAAGTGGCCTGTGATCAAAAAAATCACCTTCCTTTTTTTTCTTGAGATTCTGAAAGTGTGTCTGCTTAACACTTGACTGGCTAAATTCTGACCTTTCATTTTTATCCAAAGGCTGTTTACTTTGAGTGTAAGTTTTGGATTTCACGATCCGCCATTACTCACATTCAAACCTGACCGATTTGACCTCAGAGGGTTGGATCCGGGAAAAGTGATGTCAAAGGCTCATCAGCTTAAAATTTCAGCGTGTGAACGCAGCTTATTATGTATGCAAAGTGCGAGTTTAAAAGTGTGAAAGCCCAAAACTCCCGTGCTGCATATTAATTCTGCAGCGTACACACGCATTGCATTCTTAAACTAGTGAGCCTTTGACGTCATTTTCTCCTCGATCCAGCTCTCGCAAGAACTTAAATTTAGTAATGGCGGATCATTAAATAGGAAAGTTCCAGTTAAAATAAACAGGTGCTTTTTTTAAATCAAGGATTAAAACTTGGGTCACTTAGTGTTTAGTTAACATAGTTTTGAAATCCAAAGAAAAAAAATAATTTATTTTTTGTCACAGGGCACTTTAAGAGTCACTTAACAACAATTTCAAAGTAACTTGTTTCTCTTTCAAGATGGGTCAGAAATCTGTTAGTCATTCTGCGTGAATAGAAATCATTCCCAAACTGTGCTTCATGCTTGGCCATAAATTGAAGGGCGAAAAACCTTGGCCCGTAACTTACAGAACTGCCCTCAAACTCGGTTAGTAAGAGGTAGTAGTATCTGTTGTGTTTTTTAACTCGGAAAGACTCCAATTTAAGATAAGACCTTTTAATACACGACAAGTAAACAGCAACTGACAACAAATTACAATACACGCACTTAAGAATGAATGATAAATTCAAGACAGTGCTGGGTTACGTAACGTAACTACAATTAAAGACTAAAATTCAGTGTAATATTCTGGTAAAAAACATATTTTGAAGGCCATCAAATTAAACTGTTTCGTAATAAATACCTAACATAAATTTTAAGTCTCCTCATCTAAATTGTTCTTAACAGCATACTCAAGAAGTAGAGAGACATAATATTATTGTATATCAGCTTGTGTTTCCTCCTACACTTCTTTTATACTCTCATCTCTTCTATGTACTTTATACAGTAACAGAACAAAGCATGGTCAAGTTACAAGTAGATTGAAAACTCCATTTCTGGCCTTATTTCTACAGTGAGGGAGAACTACAGTACCTAACGAAACAGAAACAAGTTATCTTTGACTTTGCAAGTCCAAATCATTTCTTTGAAATTTTCGCTTTATAGTGTATTTTATTTATATTCTTATTTTAAACTACTTAGGAATACTTCATTAAGTCCCATAGTTTTGAATTATCTCTCCTCTCCTGTGGATCAAGCTTTTATTGTTGAAAGAGAGGACAATACAATGATGACTCTCAGTCATTTAATAAACTGAAACATAGTAGAAACTGAAACATAGTTACTAACCTCTTACTAATAGAGCACAAGGGCAGTGCTGGGGAATATTGGCCCGATTCCCCAGTGCGGCTCAAACTAGCTAGGTTAGTAAGTAGTTTATTATATGGCACTCGGGCCATGCTTGTTTTGAATTTGTCAGCTTTCGAAAACAAAAAATTCCCAGCCGATGACCGTTTCCACGGAAATGGTCCGTATAGCAAAATCCAGACCAAGAAAGAACCAATCAGAACGCTTGGATTCACCTTGCCATATAATAAATGTAATGTACTATAATTTACTGCTTGTTAAATGGCCTTGACACTTAGTACAGTTATTATACAACAAACAAGAATTAGTTTATCACCTACATGTACTCAATGTAAAAGTTTGGTTTTGGTCAGACATTAGTAAGAGCGGTTTTAAAATCAAAAGTAATCAGGCAATTACTTTCATTGGTTTTGGTTTTACTGCAGTTTGTGATCAGCTGAGTAGTCTAGTAATTGGTAAGTAATTGGTTTGGTTTTGGTTTTACTTCAATCATTTGAAAACTGCTCTTTTGAGTGTCAAAAGTAACAAGGCACTGAGATTACTTCACTTTTACTGTGGTTTGAGATTGGCTGATTGATCTAACTGGCAAGTAACTGGTTCGGATTTGGTAAACATTCTCCAACACTCATTTGAAAATCACTTTATTACCTAGATATTCTACATACTGTGTACTGAATAGGAATTTATTCCATCTACTGTATAATTTTACAAAGTTTAATATTTAAAGTTCAAAATGTAATTGGAATGGGACAAAAGCACAAAATACTGATTACTGGTACTTACGCAAAAAAGAAGAAGGACCTTCAATGTCTTGAGGAGGTGATATTGTGTGACGATATTTTGCTCCATTTTCAGCCCTTGTGTTTGATGTTGGTCTTGTCAGGGGACCAGCTTCTCGGCTGTATGGATTTTGCTTCCATTCAGGACTACCCTATGTACATTTTACAGACAGGGAGAACATTAAAACCGGAGTAAAACATGTATCAAACAAAATTACATGAGAACAATCTTTATGAATTACTGTGTCCATTCACACAAACTCTACCCAGTGGATGGTTGCTACTGTCAGTCATCCGAATGGACCACTCAGGAACAGACGTCAACTACAATGAGTTCAAGAAGTCACATCTAAAGGTTGTGATTTGTAGATGCTACACTCGATTCACCAACTGCATTTTTCTGATAATATGATTGACAGCAGCATTAAATCAAATTTGTTCAGTGAGTTTTAAACTTCAGAGTTTGCATGTTATTGTAAGGCACAGTACTTTACTATATTGAATTTTGCCATCTCATATGTGTATTATAGTATATACAGTGTGTTTATGAATCACTGGTTTTTCATCTCCAAGGAATCTAGCCTCTTCTGGGCATTCAGCTAGATAAGAAAGAGCGCGAAAAAATAACAGAGTAAAATTAAATAAGGAGAGAGAGGCTTGGTGTGATTCTCTCACCTTCTTGTACCAGTCCCCTTCCTTATTTTTGGAGCGCCATTTTTCGTGCTGTGCCCCAACTAACTGAACCCCTGGAAGAGGCTAAAAGGAATAATTTTATCTGCAATTTTCTATATTTGGACACAAATTATGAAATAAAATCTTCATTGACCTTGCTAATCAGTATTTTCAGTGCTTAGGCCTATAATCAGTATTTTCTTTGTGTATGCATCACAACGTATCCAAGGGCGGTTTGAGATGTGGAAACAAGTTCTAACCATCTTTTAAATTGTTTCCGGGTAATGTTTTCTCGCAAAACGTTGTTGCTAAATATTAAGTAATGTTTTTGTGAGCGCAAAAGAGATAAAATAGCGTGGTTTTAAGTTTTTTTAAACTTCTTGTTGCCAGTTGTAATACAAAGAAACCCCTCCAGGGGCTCTCTGATTTCTCTTGAGGCGAGAGGCCAGGCGTACTCGACCTATTACGAAGTTTGACAAAAATACAAAGCATCAGCAACTCCAGAATACCCGTCCACTCCATTTACATGTGTCGGTGTGCTTTGAAGAACGAGGAATATAACAATCTTATTCAATGAGATGCTACTAAGTGGCCGGGTATTCTGAAGTTTAGCCGCTGATTTGTTGCATCAGTCACTAAAGGCTAGCACATTTAAACATGGTAACACAAAGGAGAAAGATTCCTAAACTTAATAACATTCCGTTCGGCGAATTGAAAAATGTGGCTTAATTAAGTTAAGAAATTTATATGAACCTGTTTTCCGTGAGGTCTTTCGATCACTGGAGTTGCTTGAGCTTGTAAGCTATACTGCAAGCCAAAATTTGCGCCCTAAAAAAAAGCAAAGAGTAAAGCGTACTTAGAATTACACAAAATTAAAGAATTACAGGGACTCAACATGATCCAAGCAGGTCGGTGATAGATATAAACTGAACTCACATCCCTAGCAACCACTCGTCCTGTTTTTGCCGCTCTACTGGGGTGATGGTACATGTCTCCTGAGAAAACTTGACCAGTTTTCCAACACTACCGGATCATTGAAGAGGTTCATCGTTTTCTTTAGCCATAAAAAGAGCTTTCTGATTCGAAGTATTCAAAATAAAAGTCGACAGAAAATCTTTCAACAAACTGTGTCCGCCATTTTGAATTTTACCGCGAATAACCGCTGGCCGTCTAGTTTGAGTCAGCGTTGACCCGTCCGGAATGAAGGACTGCAGAGGTGTAAAATGAAGCCTGAATACTGTTGACACTTCACACTTAATTCCATCATTGTGTGCAGTGCTAACCAGGCTAACCGGAGCGTTATGGGCTAACCTGAGTGATATTCAGGCTAATTCACTCTGACTAGCCTGAATAACCCTGTTTATGGCGTTAGCACTCAATAATGGCAAAAAAAAAACACGACATATACTTACAGTAAGACTCGAACCGTGAACACTTAACATTTTTGTGTACATTTTTTTTTTCGACAACTAAGAAATAAAGGCTCTTCTTATGATGTGTAGTGTTACATGTATTGC
>JAHPZR010028265.1:0-7500 GCA_019787425.1 Platygyra sinensis
AACGATAGTAGATTTACACTAATATGGAATATCTTATTTCTACTAAAATGCGGTCAAGTGATATGATGACGTGATGTTTTATTTCCATCAGGAAGAGGAGAAAAGAATTGCTTCAGTTATGGCCAGAAAAGAAGAAGAGAAAAAGAAAGAAATCAGTAAACTGGCTGTTCTCAAGGTAGTTTTCTCAGTAAACTTTCCCTACAGTCTGTAACGGAGTTATAGCGATCGGCGTCTTTTGTCTTAGTTTCTTACAGTGTGGTTGTGTTCTTTCAGGAAAAGCGTCGCATTGCTATCAACAATGCTCAGAGACAATGGGAGGTGACCCGAACTAAGGAAATGTTAGTAGTGTCATGTTTATTTTGCAATGAAACTTTAAGACAAAATTTTCCTAATATTCCAGCTTCCCTAGGCTTGAATAACTTAACGAGTAACATTTTCCTTCTCTACAATTCCATCTTTTTGTTTTGCAGCGTGAAGACTGAGTCCCGGGATGCCCTGGAAACTGCTCCCCAGACCTCAAGTAACGAACTCACCGACTGTGTAGAGTAAGTATCTCACTCCTCCATATAGGCAATAATAATTCCCTAGTCGCTTGAGATCAAACATTTACAAGGGCGACTAACCTTCTGCTTTCGTCGCCAGTTTTCACATAAACATGAGGAAGTCGTCAGAGATTAACTAAAAAATTCCTAACCGATAGAACAGACTACAGAGATGCTCGTGAGTTGTCTCTGCTGTAGTCTGTTTCAGGCTTAGTAAGAGAACCTAGATCGCTGCAGACAAAACATACGAAAGTTTAGAGGTAACACTTGATTAATTTCAACTGCAAAGCACTAGGGCATTTCAATACTCATTATGATAATATATTAGGTGCAACTTTCTTGTACCCGAGCTTTTACCCCGATATTTGCTCTTCCCATCCGAGCTTGTTAAACCGAGGTTTACATGGTACTCACCTTTGTGAATGTATTTTAGTACCAGAAATACTGTGCCCTCCCCTCTGAGTATCTGTCATCTAGCTGAGCTGGACAATGACACATTGTACTTGTATGGCCCAGGCTCTTTGGGACGCGCTGGATCGCAACTGGGGTAACCAGGCCGTGCAGGCTGTCAGTGCGATCTCCTTCAAATTCATCGACTTTGACAACATTGTTCCTCAGCTGTACAAGATCAGAGCTCGATTTCCCTCCCTGCTGGTTAGTATCCTAGGGAAAATGCTTGAGGTTTATTTCTTCAGCGCCTCTTCCGGGGCAGGGGTCCTTATTCATCTGCTAATCTGTGAACGCTGCACGTATTCCACCTGTTTAGAGCAAAAATCTCCCTGCTTTTTTGGACTGTTAAGCGTGATGTAGGAAATGTTTCATTTGATTTCTTTTTTTATTAAATATTTTTTCTTCACAAGGTGAAATTATGACAAATTGGCCTGAAATGTCAACAATCTCCCGCCCTGGTGTAATACTGAGGGCGGGAGATGACTGACATTTCAGGCTAGACGTAAAGGTGTGGACGAATCATTAACTAAAGTATTGGGTTCAGGTACCTCTAAATAACTACCATCTAGGGTGGGTGTAGCCCTCGCCAGGGACCTGTTCGCAGCCTCGGTTGGGGGCAATCTGTAGAGAGTGAAAGGGGGGGGGGAGGGAGGGGGGCGGGCGAGACACTTTCAATGGAAGGTATGGAGGTGGTTCATTAAAGAGGGGTTTAAGAGGGGAAGGGTTGGTTGAGTACTTTTTACGGAAGTCGCCTCTTACAATACCAAAACCTTATCAAACGGATAGGTGATGGGAACATTTATAGAAGGTAATCAACCGAGAAATATTGTCCTGATGTGGAAAAAATAATCTCTGAACAGGTTAAAAGAAACATATGACGATTAGAAACCATTATAACCGTGGCTACTGACTGAATTCTGGTTTCTAATTTTTGTCGTGTTTGTCCACAGGGCCTTATATTTACAGAGACGAATATCAAAGGTTTGCAGCAAATCAATTGTTTGTCTCTGTTACGAAGACTGGAACATCTTAGTATCAGCAGCGAGGGAAATCCTATAACGTCCTTTACTTTGTGGAAGCCTTACGTGCTCTTCCGTTTGGCTCACTTCTCTCTCAGAAAAATCAACGATGTAGAGGTTAGTTCAGATCATACTAGGCTGCTCTTGTGAACATGAACGCACAAAGTGGTGTATGTGAGCTTAGTTAGTACTAACTGTGATGTGAGAAGTGGTTTGTTTTCTTCGGTGCAGGCCGCGCCCTTGTTTCGTCCCAGTCCATTTTGGTCTCAACCCACGCTTACTACTCCCTATCCGTTTAAACATACATCACTGACTCTCTTTTGCGATATTTTCTTAATGTTATGTGGTTTGAACCCAGTAGTATCAGTAGTTCCTATATTGCGAGCGTCTAGACGTACCTTTACCCAGACAATCACATGCGCTGTGCGAACTAAAATTCAATTTTAAGGTTAAGCTCGTTTGATTTATAAGAACCCTTGTTTCAATGGCAAAACCAGATATTCCTGGAACGCCAAGCAAAAACCAGAAGGGTACCGCGGTGTTACAAATATTTAACAATTGTTGGACGAAGTTGAGCAAAATATCGTGATTTGTCAGTGGCGAGCAGATCAATTGTTTAATCTGCGAGACACTTGCAAATCACGATATTTTGTGATAACCGAGTTTAATAATTGTTTTACTATCTACGATCAGCAAATTTGTTTTCTTATTTAAAGTACTCTCTGATAGGTCTGGGGAGCCATCTGTCATTTTTCGCCAAAGATCGTGGTAACAATTACGCATGAGCAGAATAATAATTATTTGTAGGCAGTTACTTGCGGGTCATGTGGTTGGCTCTTAACCAGTGAACAGGAAGAAAAAAAATGCATCCAATGATGTTTTTATTGGTTGATTTACCAGGTGACAGCTGAAGACAATGTCAATGCTGAGAAACTGTTTGGAACTTTGGCTCACATTACGACATCCCAGCTTCCTCAGTCCAGACTTCTCACCATGTTAGGAGACTCAAGGTCAGTTCAGTTTAGTCATCGACAACGGTGCACTATTTTACAATAACTGCGGAAATTCTCGCGCGCTCATTGGCTAATTTTCATTGTCAATAAGCAGACAGACACATGAATTGTTAATTTTGCGATGCGTCAACGAACGAGAGTGGACA
This sequence comes from Platygyra sinensis, assembly GCA_019787425.1. Taxonomy (NCBI): domain Eukaryota; kingdom Metazoa; phylum Cnidaria; class Anthozoa; order Scleractinia; family Merulinidae; genus Platygyra; species Platygyra sinensis. The sequence continues at coordinate 3,171 of JAHPZR010028265.1, forward strand.
ATATGACGATTTGTGATTGTAAAAAACAGACGTCAGTTTTTCATGGTCTGTCCTGTTATTGACTCGTGGATCCACAGCTACTTTGACAATGTTATGTCGAAATTTTTGATCAAGAACAGGTCAGATGCATGAAAAACTGACCTCATTTGTTAAATGGATTGCGCAATTTCTTCATCTGGTTTGAAACCAGTTATCAGAGGAAATAAAAGAAGTAATGAACGGTATACGGTAAAAACTATACGAGGGAACCCTTTGTCACTGAAAACTACGGTGTGGCCCTCACAACCTCGTTCCCAGAGACCCCTCTCAGGGAATTGGTTTTGTCATCTAGACACGTGACCAGAGCAGGCTCCCTCTCTCTCTCGCCACGGGGGCCGAGTAGGAGAGGACCCTGGGAACGAGCTTGTGACCTTCATACGCCCGCACAGAACATATGCACATGACGTCACGGCGGCCATATTGGTGTTCCAAAACAATGAAACGGCGGCCATGTTGGTGTACCAAACCAATCCTGTGGGAGTTGAACTATTTTCTTTTGTAAACACTTTCTTTTGTTCCAATAAATCTGAATGGCTGCTGGACACGTGAGTGTATATGCTCTATTGTCTCATCAAAACGACATAATGAAATGCCTTCTCTTCGTATTTAACAAACATGATGACAATACTAAAGTTGTTTTGGCCTGTTCCTCTTAACTCGAGGATGCTGGGTTTAATTTAACAAAGAGGACGCTTTGAATTGCACCATTTTCCTTGCATCCTTTTTGGGAACAGGTGGCCAGTTCGTTGCCGAATGCGGAAAACCCAAGCTTAGAGACAAACACTATTTCACTTGTTTCATTTTTTAAGACCCTTTATTGTTTCTGGCGTATGAGTCCCTTTTCGTGAATTGTCAATGCGGTTTCCAGAGAGGAAAGAGGCCTGACTGTATTGCCTTCCCTATGACCGTACATTAAACATCAGGACAGGTCACAGTTTTTTCCGCCCGCTGAATGCTCAGTTGATGAGATTTTAGAGGCACCGATCGTATGTAGTGAAAGCTGAAGCCAAGTTTCAAGGCAATCGTGGATAAGCATTAATCAGGCCCTAGATATCAGGTCTTGAGTTGGGATTAGTGCTTGCTAGACGAGGTGTTCAGTTTGCTGTACTGATTACACGCGTTGACTTTAATTTGTTTCATGACAGACGAAAACAAGTTCTTGACGCAGATAAGAATAAGAAACCAGAGGGCAAACACGAGAGGTATACACTTTCGTCACAACTGCATTAAAAAATTTGCTTCATAATAGCAAGATATACCTTACGATATGTTAAGTGAACTAAATAAATTTTTGTCCATTATACAGGGCTCCTTCCAACGAATCTGTCAGCCGAGCAGGACTACAGTACTGGCCAGCGGACTCACAACGGGATCGTCAGGTGTGTATATGTAAGGACATAACCTACCTCGCCGCGCTTTTTCGTGCTGTCGATATGTCTACAGCAGATACAAGGCCCTTGCGCTTACTCATTAAGATGCATGTATTTTTACTCAGGTTTATATCCCAACAAAAAAAAATTCATTGACATCCAAGTTGATAATTGTTGTGTCTTTTTCACAGGAAGCAGACGAAAGACGAACATTTGCAGTGAATTACATGAAGGAGATCGCACATACTGCCATACTTACAGAACGTAAGAATAAAAAACTGAATGAAATATTACCAGAAGTCTTCTGTAAAATGGTGCATTCAGCTGTCACAGACTTGAACGATTTAGACACGTTCATGAAGAACAGCTTTGAAAGAATAAAAACCAAGTAGTGTTATGACGGAAAGGTTGGAAAAATCCAGTTATGAAGCTTCGCGCCAAAGTGGTATTCAATGGACTGGCATTGTAACCGCCAGCAAGGAAACTGATATAAGAAATGGTCTCGCCCTTTGCTCTGCCATGATATCGCGAGTTGAAATTAAAAAAATTTGACAGAAGGGAAACCGTGAAAAAACGTGGTACAAGTCACAGAATGAAAACGTGAAACTGAAAGACTTTCACACGAAGTGCAACCGTTGTTCATCCCGGGAAGATCACCAAAAGCTTAAGTACAGTCTGTCCGCCAGGAAAGACTTGACAGCTGTGACGTCACGTCACGCTGGAAATGTTGTGGCTACTGTTCAAAAACAAGATCAGTGCAGAATGGATTAATCTGGACTTGTCGGACGAGCTCGTCTCCTTCACTTCAGAATTGCTGCTATACACGTCCACTGGTTGTGAAATTGATCAAACAACTGAAATTGTTATTTATATCTCGACACGGTTATTTTTATTTATGAAATACTTTTTTTTAAAAACTCAGACGAGCATTCTTCGGCCGGAGTGTACCATAACGGCATCCCACAAACCTTATTTTGTTGAAGGTCGCTGTTGATTTGTATATTACTTTTCTTTAGATCTATAAAAATGTTTTTCCGTATGAACGACCAAATACTGAATATCATACTAAAACACACCCGAAACTGTCATATCCACTGCAAAGTTCACATTTTAGGCCAAAATGATCGTGATGAATGCAGTAACATTGTAAATCTGACAATCAATTTTTGTTCAATACAAATTAAAAGCAACATTGCCATGACATGACAGTGAATGTGTTTTGCAGTGCTTGAAAGTCATGACGGAATAAGTAATAGTAATTGGATCGAGTGGAGTACAATTCAGGGAGTATCGCCGTCGGTAATTGAAAAAACGCGCGAAGCGCGAGGCCGATTGAAATTACGAGCACGATTACTCTCTGAATTGTAATGGGCCCTTTGCAGTTTACGATCACATGTACAAAAACCGCATACTGGAGAGCAAACTGCCCACTGGGACCTCCAAAACAAAGCAACTTTACTAAATATTCTTTTGTTTGGAGGTCCCAGTGGGCGGTTTGCTCTCCAGCATGGCGGTTTTTGTACCATGTGATCGTTAAACTGCAAAGGGCCCATTACAGTCCAAACCTCCCTTAAGCGACCACCCAAATGTCAAGCCTGAGTGGTCCGCTTATGGGAGGAGGTCGCTTGCGAAAGCTTTCACCAAAACAGGGCAAAATTTTTCCTTATTGGAATATGGTAACTGCAGAGACTTAACCCACTTGCCAATGTCAATGCAATGTTTTATTCGATTCGAGGAAAAGTCAATTTGGAGAAAAATATTTGGTTCTTCTCATTTAGAAATTTCAGTTTCTTGCACAAGCCAGGAGCCCATGATACGTTAATATCCATTTTTCGCTCCATTACCTCAATCATCAATCAATCCACTTTATTTATCCTCGAATTTACAGAGTAGCTACTCAAGTGCTAATATTCGAGCCTATACATGATATATTACAATAAAAAAATAAATAAATAAATAAATAAATAAATTATTTTGTGTAACAAATAACTGAGATAACTACCTACCTACCTAGACAACTAACTTGCTAATTATCTTAATGTAAAATAAAGTGCAATTGTCGCTTACGGAGGTCAAAAACAATGGAAAATTTCGAACTTTTAGCTCCAAAATTGGTCGCGGTCGCTTAAGAGAGATGGTCGCTTACAAGAAGTTCCAAATAAAGTGATTTGACTTGGAAACTTTTGGTCAGTATTATGGAAGACTGGTAGCTGATCAGAGGTGGCCGCTTACGAGACGTCGTCGCAACGAGAGGTTTGACTGTACATCGTATCTACAGTGGCACCCCGCTATAACGAACCCCGCTATAACGAAGACCCCGTTATAACGAACAACATTTGAAAGTCCGGCAGAATTACAGGAAACACACCCCGCTATCACGAACCCCGGTATAACGAAATCCCCGCTATAACAAATTGATTTTCACGGTTCCAACGCACAATTTACCCCGCTATAACGAATATTTTGTCCTGTCGCTCGCAGTCAGTATAAACGACATGATGATACAAATGGCTGATAAGCCAAACACGACTCGTATTGGTCAAGATAGGGAAACTTTGACCTTCAAAGCTTTGCTTTATTTAAATGTAGCCGTTCACGCGCAAGTCTGTAGACTGTTTTGCGTGGTGTATATCCTATTGTTTAGCTTGGTTCAGCCTGGTTACCCCGCTATAACGAATATTTTTGTTGTTAACCAGATAATTCGTTATAATGGGGTCTTTGCTATAACGAAGACCCCGCTATAACGAACATTTTTTTCGGTACCGTGGAACTTCGTTACAGCGGGGTTCCACTGTATAACTAATCAGTTTCGGAATTAAAAATGTCTTATCAGAACTTATTTTGAACGAAAACGTCTGTAGCGCTTTTCCTAAATTTTGAAAACTAAACGAGTTGTTGCGAAGAAAGCCATTAAAGCCCGT
>JAHPZR010028269.1:0-5000 GCA_019787425.1 Platygyra sinensis
AAAAGTGGCACAGTGCACTCTAGTTAAATGCAATGCATTCTGGTGAAAAGTGATGAATTTGAGAATTCATTCCCCCTCTATATATTCATATTAAATCCTGATTATGTTGCTGCTCACTCGCTATGCTCGCTAAGCAGCAATTAGCCTTACTAACCTCATGTTGAAGTTGGTAATTCAAAAGAATTTTTACACTGAGACGAGGTTAATAAGGCTAATTTAAATGCATACTAAAGAATTTGACATTGGCAACCATTTATGAAAAAGGTCTATAGTGCAGCTGTCTGCATGCACAGAAAATCCAGGTATAAATGAAAACTCTTTGGCTGCCAAGAAGTCTGAAAGGAACACTTTTGCTCCTCCTGGTTGTATTTGGCTTGTTTTCTCTGGAGTGTTAACATTACTAAACAACCTATCCAGACCTGATAAAAACAGCTGATGGGATTGGGCCAAGTGTTGTTGCTGATGCAGATGACAAAATGAAAATTGATTTCATTCATGGAAAATGAATGAAATCAATATCAACAAGGCACATCATCCCTGATGGAAGACGAAAATGATGCTTTGGTAATGCAAGAAAGCTGCAAATATTTCTGTTTTCTACAAGTTCCAAATGAATGACAACAGGTCAGAATGCAGAGAATCCATACTTGAACATTTAAGAAAATTTTTTCTGGTATAGTCAAACTAAACTCGTCCAGCAGATGAGTTTTTGGAAAAATGTTTTAGTTTCATTACAATTTTTTAGTTATCACAAAAGACCAGACAACTGTGCATATGGATCCCTGATTCAAGGAACCCTAGTTCCACTTCCAATACTGCAAATAGTGATAAACTTGACAAATAATTTACAAACCTGTTATCAATAACCACACAAGAAGGGCAGTTATGGGGCATAACTCAGAGTTCAATGTGTTAGCCCAAAGAGTAAGTGTCACCCCTGAAATCAAAAGATTGCAAAATACTTTATATTGAATTAATGATTGCTAAATAAAGTACCATTTAAAGATTGAAGTCTATTTTTAGAAGAACAAATTTAAAAAGTCCAAGCATGGGAAGTTGAAAAGAAGTTGGGGAGTACATTGTTTAAGAGGTTACCATTTAAATCACCTTCCCAGCAAATGGTGGTCCTGCAAAATTTTTTATTGCAATTCAGGAATGATTAATGTTCTACAATAAAGTCAATTTGGCTATATTTTGTCTTTTAGGGAGTAAGAAAAAAGAAAACATATCTTCACAATATCGCATGTTCACCATGTTGCAATAACTAGATACGTGAAGTATAAACTCAATAAATAACGTGCCCACCTTTCCCTTTTCGGTCTGCTTTTGACCAGGGAAGTTTAACATCAATTCTCTTTGGCAATTCACCAGAATCAGCTGCAGAACAAAAAGCAACAATAACAATGGTGCCAATTTGAAAATCAATATGGAAACTTGAACTTACTATCCTGTCAAGGTGCACTTCTTACCATTGCTCTAAAGTTAAAAACATATTGTAATCAATTTAAGCAAAGAAAAATGATGTAGCATGTTCCAAGACAAACATATCTTCACAGTATTGAGTAAGCAGGAATTTGTTCTGCAGTGAGTTTTGCAGGTTTCTGTGGCAGAATAGAAAATGATACAAATGGAAATTATTTCATCCAAACAAAGGCTGTTTTCCTTTGAGGTTACTGCTAGCTCTGTTATTTAGTATCAGTCAACGCAAAACCTAGTCGCAACTTTGAGACTACTCTTGTTTTTCTAGTCGCAAATAAGAAAAATGAAGTCGCAAATGCGACTGTATTGGGGAAGAGCTTTACTTTCAACATTGAGCCTTTTGTAATATCCGAAAAGTTGCCAGGCAATTTTAAATGCCTCACTTTTATCCTCAATGGTTCCTCCCCTCTAAGGAACAAGGCAAAAGAAAACAATGTGATGGTCCAAAGCCACATGCCATGCATACCCTGAAAAAACAATCAGAGTTTACATACCAATAAATCGGTACAGTACTATAGTCAAATATCATGTAAACTTGTATACCGGTACCCTATAGTTATATTCTTCCGAACTACAGGGTTGCTGGGAAATTTACAGTAGACCACTGGTGTTATTTTTAAGGTTACCAACAGGATATCAAAAGGAATAAATTATGCAAAAAGTACAAGCAGCTGGAGTAGCTACTAGCTATTAGTACTATTTTTATTGTGGCATTTAACATACAGTGTAATCATACAATGTATCCATATAGTTAGCCTATAATAAGTATCCTACCTCTATTGTTTTTTAAGCAGTATGTGTGCATACCCAACAGCTGCTGTAGTGAAAATGGGGGTGCCCTTTTGGGCTAATATGGCATCTGACCTTGGCGTGTATCAGCCTTTGTTGGTCTAGCTGACCTTTTCACCAGTTGTTTTATAGTCTGCTTGGCATCTATATATATCAAGACAAGAGTCAAAGTAGCTGGCATAAAAAGACAATCTGAAGTGTTAGTTAAGTGCTGTATTTTAATTAAAGATTATATTAATATTCAATGCATATTCCTCTTTCTTTTATTAGTAAATGGCAATGAGACCACAATATAATCTGCAAAAAAACTTAAAATTAATGGTCTGCTTATGCCCATTACCATATGAAAGTGACTTGCTACTAGTGAGATTCTGCTCGTGTGTAGATGTATCCACTTCCGTGAAAAATGGCAGTTTAGTGCTGTTCCACAGTTTCCAGAAAGCAATTTGAAAATAATACTATGTGAAAAATGCAAGATCATTTAGATCATTTGAATGATAAAACATTATGTTACTAGGGCACTCCATTGGGTTTCCCTTTGGGATGATCTTCTGGATTCCAACTACCACCTCAATGTATTGACTGTATGGACCAGTGTGTCCAAAAGCATTAAACCAGTACTTGAAAGCAGCAGCATGACCTCTTATAACTGAAGGCTTACAGCCATGGCAACGTAAGGTGCCCAACTTCTTCCCACGAGTTTCCCTCATCATTTCTGAAAGAAAAGTGGCGAATCAGAAATAGAAAGGCTACTCCAATGTATATAAAATAGTATCATAACATAGCACACAGTCCTACCTAATTCCTATTGAGGGAATAGTGCTTTTTAAATATAGCTATTAGAATTATTATATATCCTCTATAAATTACTTTACACATAGGTTAATTATTATCATTATCATCATCATCATCATTTTTTTGTATGTTACTGTTGTAAGTGTGCATGTGTCTGTGGTGTTCTTACCTCACGGAACAGATTTGATTTACATTATTTAATCACATGTTTTTGCAAATTCATCTGCAAAGAAGAGGCATTTATGGAAGATTGGCTAGTCCATCAGGGACTGGACAAATTTGTGGTTGTTTTTAAAGGTATGTTTTTTTCAATTTCTGATATTTCTTCATTACGTTTAAGCACATAAATAAAATTAGCAACAACTTGAACTATTTTTTGTTCCTCACATATCAAGAGATCGGCAAAATTCAACAATCAACGTGAACACAACTATTTTGCCTTGTCCGCAAACACATCATCTTTTGTACAATGTCGACAATATGACCGGATGATTACCTCTGGCTTGAGGTCCTCAAGTTTAATAACCCGCGTGAATCGATCATTTCTTCTTCTTCTTTCGACCACGAGACATGTTCGAAAACACCACTGAAAACACTGAAAACACTGACTACAACATTTCACAGTACATCTTTACCAGAAGTGGAATTTTGTTTCGATTGAAGTCATGCAGGGAAACAAAAGAGATTAACCAATCGCGAACAATATGGCGGGATGGCAAACGATTATTAACTCGGTACCAGTTTTCCCACAGAGAGATATACTAAGGAGTTTTGTACTACCATTTCTTTCGTGCATGATGACCTCTTCCAGTAACACATGTCAGAGATTAAGGATCACACGTCAGCGGGTGAAGATTTTGTACGTGTGACTTGGCCTATTAAACTTCCAGGGAATAACAGGCCCGAAGCGTAGATTGGAGCAACTTCAGAATATCCATCCACTCCATTTACATGTGTCTTAAGAAAAAATATTGGGCCACAGGCTTAGTGGCTGCGGAGCGAGGGTAGCAAGTGAGCAGCAACATAATCAGGACTGATTTAAGAAGAATATATAGAATTGCAAAGGAAGTACGAATCCTCGAATGTAGTTTCTGCCGGAATGTTTAGTTTCACAAAAGTGTTTCCGTGATTTTGCTTTAAAGATATTACCTCCAAAATACCATAGCTCACTATAACTTAAATGGCTTTAGACAAATTAGGTAACCTGTGGTTTATATAAAACATATGGGAATTTTTCAATGGAGAAAAAAAAGTGAACACGTTTGGTTGCTTCGTGGATCGTTAACTACCTAAGGAGGATCAATTACATGAAATTTAGTGCTTGTATCACTAATCTGAATAATTTTACATCTAATTTACACTTAATTCATTTGTTTACATTTATCTTTCGTTTTACATCGTCCAGAATATTAAGGCGCGTACCTAGCAAGTCCTCTCAAAATGGCCATTAGCCTGTCTTTGAATTCTTGACTTGCTTCTTCCCGAGGCGGCCTTTCGAGTTCCTCTATGAACCAGCTTTCTAATTTGCTGGACATTATAACCTTGCTAACGCAAGATGTGATGGAACTACTTTCTGATATGTTCTTACTTACAATGAAAACTTTGATTACTTCTTTGATATCCACACTGTCTTCCCTTACTCTGTCTAAGCAGCGTTCAACGTACCTCATCTCTGTCATGTGTTTTTGTCTCCTGGCAATTCCCGATTTGAACGAAGGGAAATTTTTGCTGTGAAGAAAAATTAAAAATTAGATTAGTCTTTTTACCCTACGATCAGTAGCGGTGCACTCACAGCTTTTAAGTTGAGTTAGCTCTTAGATGTGCACAAAAACTCATACCTCTACCGTGGTACATGGGGAGGGTGGAGGCCGGAGGAGGATGAACCACCCCGTAAGGTTTTCGTTATAATAAGGCGCAGTTAATAAGTTCATATGGAG
>JAHPZR010028269.1:12500-13667 GCA_019787425.1 Platygyra sinensis
ATTTTGGAGGTAATATCTTTAAAGCAAAATCACGGAAACACTTTTGTGAAACTAAACATTCCGGCAGAAACTACATTCGAGGATTCGTACTTCCTTTGCAATTCTATATATTCTTCTTAAATCAGTCCTGATTATGTTGCTGCTCACTTGCTACCCTCGCTCCGCAGCCACTAAGCCTGTGGCCCAATATTTTTTCTTAAGACACATGTAAATGGAGTGGATGGATATTCTGAAGTTGCTCCAATCTACGCTTCGGGCCTGTTATTCCCTGGAAGTTTAATAGGCCAAGTCACACGTACAAAATCTTCACCCGCTGACGTGTGATCCTTAATCTCTGACATGTGTTACTGGAAGAGGTCATCATGCACGAAAGAAATGGTAGTACAAAACTCCTTAGTATATCTCTCTGTGGGAAAACTGGTACCGAGTTAATAATCGTTTGCCATCCCGCCATATTGTTCGCGATTGGTTAATCTCTTTTGTTTCCCTGCATGACTTCAATCGAAACAAAATTCCACTTCTGGTAAAGATGTACTGTGAAATGTTGTAGTCAGTGTTTTCAGTGTTTTCAGTGGTGTTTTCGAACATGTCTCGTGGTCGAAAGAAGAAGAAGAAATGATCGATTCACGCGGGTTATTAAACTTGAGGACCTCAAGCCAGAGGTAATCATCCGGTCATATTGTCGACATTGTACAAAAGATGATGTGTTTGCGGACAAGGCAAAATAGTTGTGTTCACGTTGATTGTTGAATTTTGCCGATCTCTTGATATGTGAGGAACAAAAAATAGTTCAAGTTGTTGCTAATTTTATTTATGTGCTTAAACGTAATGAAGAAATATCAGAAATTGAAAAAAACATACCTTTAAAACAACCACAAATTTGTCCAGTCCCTGATGGACTAGCCAATCTTCCATAAATGCCTCTTCTTTGCAGATGAATTTGCAAAAACATGTGATTAAATAATGTAAATCAAATCTGTTCCCGTGAGGTAAGAACACCACAGACACATGCACACTTACAACAGTAACATACAAAAAAATGATGATGATGATGATAATGATAATAATTAACCTATGTGTAAAGTAATTTATAGAGGATATATAATAATTCTAATAGCTTATTTAAAAAGCACTATTCCCTCAATAGGAATTAGGTAGGACTGTGTG
>JAHPZR010028271.1:0-10983 GCA_019787425.1 Platygyra sinensis
ACTATTTCAAGTGAAAATAACAATACAACGTTTCAGTTTAGAACACAAGCCTACGACTTTATAATTATGAATAATGAAACTCGAACGTTGCGTCTGTTTTTGACTTGCTTAGTATATGTTTAAATACAAAATTAGTTTTAATATTAATTTTATATTTTTTAAAAGACCTCTCAACGAAGAACTCCGTACTGAGTGACTTGTTTTTGGTCTGCGCTTTATCGACAACGGTTTTGATTTCTTTAGTCTTAGTTATGAATCTGAGCTGTTTTTAAGAGGCGCCAATTCTAAAAAGTAGGAATATCTCTTGGACAATCATATCACAAAACAATCATGGCGTAAGAAGGTGAAGGATATTTGTGCAAGAATCTTATCAGAAAAAAAAAGATGCCTAACAAGGTGAAACGGTCGTGTTGGTCATATTGTGTTGGTCAAGTTCAAGCATGATTACTGCTATACTAGCGAACCTCTATAAATACTAAATTCACTTTTACCACTAGGAAGAGAAAAAGGCAAGTTTTCATCCGCAGTGCCAGAATAGAAGTAGGTAGAACCTTGCTCCCAGTCAAATCCACTTTCGTTGTCAACGCCAATGGCGCATTTGCGACTTACGTCACCCATGATACCTAAGATGTTTTGCAGCAGGCCGAGTGTAAGCGAAGCACCTTCGATGATGATTCCTGGAGCAACTGAAATTTAATAAGTTAGTGTGATCTTAATAAAACCTTGCACAGTTTGTGTCAACCGAAATCTTGTTAAAACGTTACCAGAAGTGGTACCGATCAAGACTTGATAAAAGCAAAATAGAGACTTGTTACATGTAAGTCTACACTTGAACGTTATCCACTTGCTAAGAGTGAAAGAAACAAACCACGCTATCCACTGAATGGTGATGATTTATCAGGAGGATACCTTTATCCACCTTTCGAACAACCCGTGCTGGGCCCTTTCTTATCCACGCAACTGTTAAGCTTAACGGCGTTGAGCTCGCTCTCTCGTTACGCTGTCTCCCGTTGCATGGCAAAAAGCGGGCCATAACTGTACTAGTTATTCGCGTAATGAGAAAGTAGCCGAGGGCAAGGGTTTCAGTGTCCCAGAGGCACACCCTCACCCAATTATTTACAGAGTAGCCAAATCGGGAAAGCTAGTCAGTGTCGGACAACTTCATAAACTATAAGCTCCTGATTTTCACGAGTGGCGGCAAATCTTTGCTATCTTTATAGGGGCAGGAAACCTGGAAAGTTTTAACCCTTTTTCGTACAGCATTGGTCCGTGTGTATTCATTTTTTTCCGAGACCGATTCTAATTCGGCTTTTACCTATCTAGATAATTCATTTCACGTGTCAGTCCACTAATTACAACTACTAAAGATCATTTACTTTTGGGCATGGGGTTTTCGCCGTCTTGGTCTTCCAAGTCGTTCGGTCCATGCAGTTTAGCTTCAGTGTTATGATGAGATCGCTTCAAAAGAGCCTCCAGTTCCTATGTAGCAAAAGGAAAACAGTCATCCCATTCCGCAGATGGTTTAATTTTTTTTTTTTTTGGCTTCTTTTGTCTTCTTCTTTTCTTCAGAGCTCAATACTTTAACACTCCGGAAAAATTTGGATGCCATGGGTTTACCTATATATATGTATTTATTAAATGCCATTAAAATATAGATAGGACCCAGCGCGCGCTCTGATTGGTCGAAAATCCATGTTTTATCAGAGTATAAAACATGGAAAAAGCGTGTTTTATTGTTTTTCGCGCGTAAAATCTATATCTTAAAGCAAATGAAGAAGCCTACTGAAGCCGTGTATTACACTGTGATAAAACACTCCAGACATTTGAGAACACTCGAGAAATGTCGGCTCATGTTTTCTACTTTTCCCTCGTGTTCTCAAATGTCTGTCGTGTTTTATCACAGTGTAATACACAGCTTAGGCTTCTTTATTTGTTAATCATGGGCCTAAACGCTCGGGAAAATACAGGGAAAATACAGATGACTCTTTGAATTTTCGGTGGTATCCACTCGAAGGCCCTCAGAGTTGCATAACTTCTACATATATGCTATCTCTAAACTGGTAAACGATTAAATACAAAAACAAGCTACATCCCAAAGATTTCGAAATGTTATTTCAAAAAAAGTGAAAGAAATCAACTGAGTAATATTGTTTGTCTCGGTGATACACTATAAACAGGAGAGTTTAACTCGGTAAAGAATTATTTACGCCTTTCATACTTTCAAAGGAAGCATTTTTTGACCCAGTTGTAATCAGATCAATTTATCAATTAAAATTAAATAGCATGTTAATCTCGTACCCAAATCTCGCCCTGTTTGACGCTTGGTCGTGGGAGACTTGGGTTCGAGATTTATAGCACGCGGTTATGCAAGAATTGAATTCATGAAGCGAAAAGTAATAATATTTTATCTGCAATTTTACTTGCAATAAAAAAACAAACAAACAAACAAAACACAATAATTTCTTTTTACCTGGCGATTGGGAACCATTTCAGGAAAGTGGTTCAAACCAGCATCTGCTAACAATGCTCCAATTTCCCGCTTTGCGAAAGAAAAAAAAAAGTTAAAATGCTAGAATAACAATCAGCGATCTCTCAAAACTGTCTCTTGAAACATTTTTATTTAGGAACGTTGTATGCAATAATTCAACCTTTTTCTGGCTCTGTGTATGTACCAATTCTCATCTTATCCTGGCAACATAGCTGAATCAGTTTACAACGCACAAAAAACATCAGCAACAAAATCATCACCATCATCGTCATTACTGCTATTATAATTATCAAAACTATCAATAGTAGTTATGGTTTTGTCATAAATACTAATGTCGACATTATTGAGATCGATTACCATTTTTAGTAACCTAAATTTACGTTGTTACTTTCTGATTTAATATTGTTTCCTTCTTTTTTCTAACGAACACTGACAAATATCCAGTAAAAGGTGTTCTTACCTTGTTTTTGGGTACTTCTTCAATTTCCTAAGTGGCGAAAAATACATCCAAGGACTTAGCGGCTATTGTTTAGTGTCTTACCCATGCAAAGACGTGTTTCACCCTTTATAAGTGTTAAAATATAAATGAACCTTTGACATGTAAACTTGGCGCATTTCATTTAATTGTGGCCGATTCAATTTGACTCTCGTGGAAAACAGTTTCCGAATAAAAAGGTCTAAGCCTAAATGTCAGATTCTAAAAAGCGCCTCAAGTTGTTGAAGGTAATTTTCATGTGCTTTGTATTAATTTGTAGTTTTCATTCTGATTTTGAAATTCGAATTTCATTCAGGCGAAAAAGAGTTGAAAACGGACCACAAATGCCATGGAAATTGTAAGAGAGACGCCATTTAGGGTTGCAACTAGAAAGTTTGATTAAAAGCAACAAAATAAGTCAATTCCATTTTTACCTCTCCATTTGGATTGTTTGCTTTGATCGCAGACCCAAAGTTAGCAGTAGTAACCGAAACGATTAACAGCAAGGAGAAGATAAAACTGAGGTGGTCCATGTTAAACCTAGAAAACAATAATAGGAACACAAAACATTCATTACCAATGATAAGAAGTTCAACAGCCGAACGTTGCTTCAACGACGATTTCGATTACTGTTGGAAAACTGATGATTGTTGAAGAGACAGTTTAAAGAGAGAAGATGCAAAAAACTGACTTGCTGTTTCCCACACTGTACATGTAACTATTTCTGCATAAACGCCCACACATTTCCTCCTAGGAAAACCCCGTTACTGCGGCCATCCCGTTAATACGGCCAACGACCACATTCTGAAATCCCAACCTGGATAATCCTATATAATTTTACCCCATTTATACGGCCATTTGACCCAGTTATGTTGATCTTTCCTTTGTTGCGCAAATAAAACGGAAGTAACACTGAATTAAGAATTTGTTAATGAACATCAGGTCAGGTAAGTTTCGATTTAGAAAAAAATAAGTAATAACCACTGGCGTGGTTGGCTACTATTTAACAAATATAACATACTCTTTTACGATTGCGACACAACGAATTGCAATTTACCGTTACCGTGAGAGCTTACTTTTATCGGGTACTTCTAATCGGAAACTGGAAAAGGCCGCTCGGAAAATGTAGGAGGACTAGGAGGATAATTTTTGATACCGTCCAAAATGCTAAAAACCCCATCCCGCAGGCTCGGAGAATACCGCGATACCACATTTCGAGATTAAAATTACCGAAATACCTGAAGAAAAATTGTCCAATACCGCAATACCACAAACCCCAATGTCACCCTCAGATGTCAAAGTGAACAAATTCTTACCTTTTTAGCTCCAATTTAACGAAAGATAAGAACTGGTAACTCTGTAATAAACACAAACAAGAACACATCATCGCTTGAATACAGTGAAAACCGACATCGTAAAGTCTTGTGTTCACTCACCTTGTCTCGCAGCTCTTGAACGAATGACTAGTTTGACTGGAACACAGATACTTATTACAGCCTGCGCAATCGTGCCATGCAATGATTGGTCCGCTATTTGACTGACGCAAGTTTTACAAGACCACCCACGATAATTGCCAATTAGTCTGGAAATAAACATGCACCGAAATGGTTACCTGGAGACTTCTTCGTTAAAAAGTCTTACAATAAAAGATTTACTTATATTAGCGAAATAAATGAAGTTTCTGATGATCTAGAGATATAGATGTTTGGTTTTTCTAACAGACACCATGCATATCGAATAATTCTATACCCGCAATAGTAGGTCCCACCTGTGTTTTATGGATTTTGATTATGCCTATTGCTGGAAGCAAATTAGAAACAAATTACCATGCAAACTGGAAAATTAGAAACTTATGATGCAGATTGTATTCGCTGACTTAGGCCAAGTTCAGACACCGTACTTCGTATGAGCAGAATCGAATGCAAATTCAAAAATCCTTTGTTCTCTCTTATTAGCATTCGATTCGGCTCATGTGAAGTACGGCGTCTGAACCGGGCATTAGAGCTCTTTCGAGAGTCTAAGTAAGGCGTAGTTACACTGTCAACGGCTATTTTTAAGTGATGGCGGATAGCTTGTGTTTTTATCTCTTAAAAGAGATTAAAAATAAAGTCAGAAGTTACCCGTTTAAGACAAAATCTGAGTTATTTCAAGCTTTGCGAAATGAGTAAATATTTTGTCTTGTCTGTTATAAAGAAAATATCTGAGGAAAATAAGTAAGTAATATATTTCAAGTATTTTTAGAAGTAATTCAAGTGTGCTTAAAATGTTAGATCGAAAAGCACTGCAAAGCGGTTTGGAAAAGAAAAAAATCCCTAGCCTCTAGAGATTTTATTTTGTCCACGTACTGAGATTTTAAAATTGCACAAAATACGGAATAACAAACAACCAAAGCAAAGCAAAAAAATGTTCGTGGGCAAAATTGTCATCCTAAACTGATCGAAATTCACTTGCAATGGTAAAGCTTTTTTCAGAAAAATAATTGTATCACTATAAGCTTCATTTACTTTCAGCAAGTACCAGCGTGAACAAGAAAAGTCATTTTCTAGCCTTCCTTTTTTCGCTTCCTGTATCCTTCCTGAACCAGGACGAGAGTGCAATGTACACCTACAAAAAAACACGTACGATACGGAGTTAACATATCTAATTTCAAAAACCCTTGTCGATCGTGTGTATGAGTATTACAGGTAGATTTATTTTATTTCTGCAGACAGTGCATTACTTTTCAAACAGATTCCGTAGGGTGAACGGATATCTGACAAAATAGTCGCTGATCTGGTTATGTCTCTTGTCACAGAGCGATGGAACTAACTACAAGTCTTTTGGCTTATTACCATCCAACACATCATAAAGGCTGCTTTTCACTACCGACCGCGTCGGAGTCGTAATAGAGCTTACGACCAAGTGAAACTCGAAAGTCAGAAGAATCAGAACGTTTGCATTTCTTCCGATTCTCTGTACGACTCCGTCGCTTATGATCCAGTGAAAACTAGGTTGTCGGAGTCGGAAGCAGAAACGGAAGAACCAACTAATCGCAAGGCCCGGTATCGAACATTGTGGTGGTCTGATTTTATTCTTCAGCTTCTGCTTGCGACTCCGACACCGTAGTTTTCACTTGATCGTAAGTAACAGAGTCACAAGCGGAATCGATGTTCTGCTTCTGACTCCGTCGGTTTGATTTTCACTAGATCGTATCACTCTACCCTTCTGATTACGACTCCGACTACCACTTCGTCGCTAATAAAAACCAGTGTTAGTCACGAGTAAGGCGATAAAAGTATATATGTTTGCTTTGTTTTTCTAGCACGCACACTCAATTTAACTCTAAATTTAAAAATCTTATCGTTATATTATGCATCTTAACCGTACAGAGCATCGGTGGCTGACCTATGATTTAAAACCTCCTCTTAGATGTCGATAAATGGTAAAAGTATGTCCTTTCTGACAAGAACGCTACAATAAGTTTGCGAAGACAAGTCTTAAACTGAATAAACATGCATTTTATCTGTTTATTAAAAACTAGACTCAAGTTACAGTTTCACTCAAAAGAAATAAACATATAGTAAATGGAATGTAGACGCATCCCAAAATTGGGCAGATGTGTTGTAAAGTTGGATAAGGAAATTAGCAAAATTGTTGCTTGAAAGAAGCATTGTCAAGCAACAATTTTCTCGTTAAAGAAGTAGTGACCCCAGCGATGTTGCCAGAGAAGGTTTGTTTTGGATACCACAGGGGAAAAGACAACTGACGGGGGAGAACTAAGACATTCGGGAGGTGGTAAACAGAGAAATAACTTGGAACAAGATCGTTTACGCTGGAGAGAGACCGTTAAGGCCTTATGCGTCTTATGGCGAAATGAGGACAGATGATGGGATAAAAGAGGTATTGGGAGATCCAAAGCCTCTCTTATAGTTAGCAGAGGGCAAAATCTCTTTGAACTAGGTAAACAAGGTAGCGAGTGACAGGTGGTCAGTGTCACCAGACAAGTGAAAATGATGTTCACACCAGAAGGAAAGCGTTGAAATTTCGGCAGCTTTAAACCACTTTAAAACTTAAAATTTTGTTCCTTAAAGATTCGTTTGTTCTGTAATGTTGTGCCTAATAAATAAGTAAAACAGTTGAATGCAAATGCAAGAAAACAGCAATCGCCAAAATAATAGTTCTTCGTGCTAGACGTGAGAAATAATTAACAGTTACCCAAACGCAATCGAGCTTCTTTTTGCGCTCAGCGTGTGCTCCTGATAAATTGAATCGCTCAATTTGTTGGAGTGGCACTTAGCCACTCCAACACATGTTTCCTTGTCTCTTAATCTGTAATGTTTCGCTCTTAGCAGCAGGTTTTGTGGAGATATTCCAATGACTGAAATCATGATTTTACTACCATATTTAGTGTTGCTAGAAATAAAGCGTGTGAAACAAAACCTTTAAACGAAAAATAATACACCCAAATCTGGGATAGTAAGGGGATTTCTGTTCGGGCAAAATCTCCAGAACTGACTGAAAAATCTAAAGAACGCTTTATGGGAACTGCTGTCATAAGTTCTTATCTGGGCGTTGGCTGAAACATTTGCGCGTTAAAAAGACGTAATATTTAATATTACCCAGGCATCAGCGATACTTTAATTTATACTTTTAAATTCGTTGTTAAACACGTTATTCTTTGTTAGTGTGTCAGGACGTAAACGATAGAAATTAAAGAGTTAGAAATCTTTATCACCAAACAGTGAGACAATCCCTGTACTACAAAAAGTTGCAGGTAACTGTTTTATTTTTATTTATTTTTTATAATTTGAGTGGACCTTTTGTCTAGCGAAACTAAACACAAAGGAATTAGATATGCTTCGCTTACAAAGAAAGACATAATGAGGAGTAAATTTATAAGAACCCATGTTAAAAGTCTTATAACAAGGTTTGTCTTTTTCCTTCTGAATAAGTATATTATTACATATAACCACAATCTATAGGTATTGCTTTACTCTTTCTACCAGACGTTATATAAATGGAGATTGGAAAAATGTTGTACGAAAGTAAATAGCACCCCCGTGGGTTTCTCGGAATTTTAATTATGCTTTTGCCAAATTAAAAGCAAAATAAGGAAAAAAATTATTAAGAGCAGAAAAAGAAAATTATGAAGAGTTGAAATCTAACTCCCGTTTAGTAAGAAAGAGCTGTTTCCAGCGACACTTTAGCTTATTGGGTCACAAAGCTTGACTTAGAATTTCTCCAGGTTACACGGGATGTGTAGTACCGTAAAAACCATATTGAAATGACTCACTAGATTCACCCTAAAATGAGTACTAGTCGTAGGACAATTCGCATTGCAATTTTTAACCGAGATCTTAAATTAAAAATTAAGGCCTTGTTCTATTGGGATCAACCTTTTCTGGCTGGTTGGGTTTTTCGTGCTCTATTTGCCGGGAAAACCGTTTTCGATTGGTTGGTTGATCAAATTTTTCGAATAAGCATTTGGGTGATTATGTGCCATGATTCTAGCTCGAGTCAGGATTATTCCAAGGAGTGATCGCGTTTCGTCCGAAAAAGGATGGAAAAGTTGTCTAATGAGAAACGTTAACCGTATCAATCCAAACTGGTTGCAGTTGAAACAGTGGATCCCAACAGAACACGACTAAGACATTCAATACCACTTGACTTCTAATTAATCTGCTTTTGCCTCTGGCATCAAGGCATAATAAGAAGCTCGGAAAAACCCACGCGGGAACATTTACTGTGGACGAATTTTCTGATAAAGGGCATACTGAATGATTACATGTCTGTGTTTCGGTCGGACTCTCCATTGGACTAAATGCCAGACAGTCAAACATTGCTATCCTTAAGAGGTATGACTAAGCCTTTCCGTCGAAAATCTGTTAAAATGTCAGTCTATCGGGTATTTTAGTCATATGTGCTTGTACATCTGTTCGTTCGCGTTTTCACTTACTTTTCATTCCATTAAGCGTTCTTGGAAGCCACTGGATAACATGGACTTTACCTCTGTATGAAATTCTTTACTGACTATGCAGTAAAGACAGTAAACAAGAGGATCTGCCGTAGAATTACTTATAGATCTGCATTTCGCCTTTGACATAGGTCGGCACCACAAGAAGCTCGAGAAACCCACGCGGGATCATTGTCTTTATATACTGGCATATTTTTTTCACATAACCATTTACACTATGGCGCTTGTTAGAAAATTTCAAGCACTACCAGTAGATGGTGGTCTATTTTTCTTATTCAGAAAGAATAATACAATTTTTGTAATATAATATTTATTCCTGCTGCGTTCAGTGTCGCCAGACAAAACATCGATTCAAAGTAAGATGTGTAACTGATTTTCTTGACCTTTTTACTATTGCGGCAAAGACTTAACGTATCACATAAACTCTTATCATGTTGTTCCTTTTAAAAGTTTCAATTTGCTGTGATATTGTGCGCAATACAACTCTAAAATAGTTGATTGCAAATCCAATAAAACAACAGCCTCTCAAAATAACTGTTTCCATCGCGGTAGGCGCGAGCATGGGACATAATCAACAGTTAACGCACTTGAGCTCACTTTTTAGGCAATTTTAAAATAAGACTTGCAGGCAGCACGCAGCAACAACTAATAATCTTGTATAAGTGAGTTTATTGACCGGTCTCGCCTGCCAGTGAGACTTCGTCAGAATTAAACTACAAGATACAAAAATGGAATTTATTTTAAACTAAACCTTTGTAGTGGAAAGTTCGCTCCTACTTTAGGGTGTGAACAACAACACACCCACAAGAAACACGTACAGGATATAACTAAAATCCTGCACTGGAAAATGTACAATGTAAGCTGGGATCACTCATTTAATGACAAATCACGCAAATGCGAGACCTGGTTTGAGAACAGCTGAAAAAGTTGATCAACCAAAACAACCGAAAACGGTTTTTCCCCAGTAGAACGCGAAAATCCCAACCAACCAGAAACTTTTGATCCCAGTAGAACTCGTCCTCGATCTTATAGGCAGTCATGCTGCTCATTTCAGGGTGTATCTAATGACTCATTTTCAACACATGTTTGTGATTCAGTTAGGTAAAATGTTGTCGGAAACACCTCTTTCTGACTAAACGGGAGTTAGTATTCAATTCTTAAATAAAATATTTCTTTCGGGCCCACAGTCTATTTTGTTGAGTTTCAGTTGAGCGGTTAAGAGAACTAAACATTTACCTCTATATCCTCTGAAAACAAA
This sequence comes from Platygyra sinensis, assembly GCA_019787425.1. NCBI lineage: Eukaryota > Metazoa > Cnidaria > Anthozoa > Scleractinia > Merulinidae > Platygyra > Platygyra sinensis. The sequence continues at coordinate 10,175 of JAHPZR010028271.1, forward strand.
TTAAAGTTTTTCAATTTCCTAAGGATTTCCTGACACGCATTGTTTGTATGGTAGCAAAGGCATTGTCAGGCGCGAATATCAATAATTCAGGAATAATTTTGGTCTCGACAAAACCTTCACGAGATGTTAATGACCGAGGCTCCATTTGTAGGCTGACTGATTAAAGAAAACAGCAGTGAATTCATCACTAGCTACTGCTTAATCAGGCCAGAACATACAGACACTCTCAATTTTGGTGCAAATTAGACATTTACTAGTTGTATTCGTGTACACGCATCCTAAAAATGGGCGGATGTGTCTTAAAGTTGGATAAGGAAATTAGCAAAATTGTTGCTTGAAAGAAGCATTGTCAAGCAACAATTTTCTCGGCAAAGAAGTATTGACCCCAGCGATGTTGCCAGAGAAGGTTTGTTTTGGATACCACAGGGGAAAAGACAACTGACGGGGGAGACCTAAAACATTCTGGAGCAGGTAAACAGAGAAATAACTTGGAACAAGATCGTTCACGCTGGAGAGAGACCGTCAAGGCCTTATGCGTCTTATGGCGAAATGAGGACAGATGATGGGATAAAAGAGGTATTGGGAGATCCAAAGCCTCTCTTACAGTTAGCAGAGGGCAAAATCTCTTTGAACTAGGTAAACAAGGTAGCGAGTGACAGGTGGTCAGTGTCACCAGACAAGTGAAAAAGATGTTCACACCAGAAGGAAAGCGTTGAATTTTCGACACCTTTAACCCACTTAAAAACTTAAAATTTTGTTTGTTAAAGATTCGTTTGTTCTGTAATGTTGTGCCTAATAAAACTGTAAAA
>JAHPZR010028276.1:0-7500 GCA_019787425.1 Platygyra sinensis
ACTCAAATGAGTTATATAACGTCTGTCTTCCTTTGTTAATATTGTATGTGCTGACTGATTGAAGTTCCATTTTTTTCTAAATTGTATCTGCATTCTGGATGCTTTATAAAAAACATTTTTATGAATTCATGAAACTTGGGCCCAAACCCATCCGTTAATACGGAAAAATGTTTTATGGCTCTAATTGCATGATGACGGAATTCAGGGTTCCACTGTATTTAAAAAAATAAAAAAAAACAATATATTTTAAGGTGTTTACTCTGTCAAAGTTGTTTGAAGGGGAAACAGTCTGTGCACTGCAAATACAGATATGAACGGGTACTATTTTGTATTAAGTTTAATATGAAAGGATGCCTTCTTCTGTTATAAATTGTCTTTAAAAAGGTATAAGAATAGAGGTAACACCTATAGTCAGAGCTTCCCCCTTGTATTGAACTTTGTGTTAATGGAACCTTTCTGGGCCACAACTCAAATTTATGAAAGAAAAAAAATTATGTCTTTATTCTAGTAATGCTGTTTAATTGTTTTTATTTTCTGTAGTTCGCCCAAAAATTAATGTTTCGTACTCAATACCTGGCAAGGGCATATACATGCAAGGAGAGAGTGTCAATCTAACTTGTAAAATTATTGAAGGTTTGCCTAAACCTCAACTATCGTGGTATAAAAATGATGTCCTTTTGCCTGGCGAGGTGAACACAACTTTGCTCTGGCAAATGTAACAGACACAGACGAGGGAAAGTACGCCTGTAAAGCACAAAATGCTGGTGGCGATTCCAAAGCCTGGAGATATGTTACAGTTTAAAAGTAAGTTCCTGACAATTACCATACCATGTACATTGTATTATCAAGGGCATTATAATTCATTTTGCTTGCTTTTCTCAGCAGGCAAATTGCTTTTAATAACATCAGGCAGAATGCTTCGACACACATTTATTATTCATAACCACTGAAGCGATGACATTTGAATGCGAGCGCCGCTCGTTAGCCCAGAATAAGAGAAGAAAGAGCCGAAATCATCAAAGTGGCGTTAATAAAACTCGCTTTCCGGATTTACAGAAGCAACAAGTTAAAAACTTGAAGAGAAAAAGTTCATCTTTAATTTGCACTATACAAAGAAGAAGTTTTACCAGGAGCCCATCACCAGGAGCCTGCAACTATCCCATTTCCTGTCACGGCGTTTTCACAGACCGATCTAGTTTTAGTTTGAAGTCGCGAATTCAGATCCCCACCGGGACCTCAGTAACCAATTGCATTCACAAGCACGGACTAATGTTGACGTGTCGACATGATGTCGACATCTTCACGTGAGGCCGCATTGTTTTATCCTTACCGAAGCGTGCTCATGGAGACTGGAACTGGCCTATTGCGCGGGAAAAACATCTAAAAATAGACTGGTCTGTAAAAATGCCGTTGCATTGGCTTATTATGGGAGTTGCAGGCTCCTAGTAATGGGCTCCTGGTTTTACAAAGTATAAGGCCTATCCCTTTAAAGTGTATATGACAGATTGTTTTTCATTTGCTTGATAAAATTTCCACAATGTACTGATATAAGAATAGCAAAGCAAATATTGCGATAGCGATTTTCTTTGCCGGTGTTTTAATGTACCAAAAGCGTCAAATTTCACTTCCGGTGGGGTACAAAACTGCGAGACCAAAACCAGGAGACTGGGAATGATTGTGACGTCATTTCAGGACTTGAAGCTTTGCTAAAAACAGATTTCTTCGACATTTTTTGATTTGAGCTAATAAATTCGCTAAAAAAATGGTACAAAAGTGCACTGTTTATAAGAAAATAAAAAAATGTCGGAGAAATCTGTTTTTAGCAAAGCTTCAAGTCCTGAAATGACGTCACAATCATTCCCAGTCTCCTGTTTTTGATTTCGCGGTTTTGTACCCCACCGGAAGTGAAATTTGACGTTTTTGATACATTAAAACACTGGCAAGGAAAATCGCTATCGAAATTCTTATCAGTACATTGTGGAAGGTTTATCGAGCAAATAGAAAAAATCTGTCATTTACACTTTAACCTTGAAAATGACTGAAAAACGGAGATTTTACATATGGAAGCCGATTTCCAGAGCGATTTTCTGGAAACTCAAACTAGCTTCCAAAAACCTAAGCGCGGGAAATGGAAGATGGATCTCTTCTTAGAGAGAATGCGTTTTGATTTTGAAAATTGGTGAAAGATAACCATTATCCCTTTTAGTTCTAAAATTTTTAAGTCTGAGTTCCGTTCAAAAATGGCGCATGCCAAGTCTGATGCCATTGTTTTCAGCCAGAAGCTTATCACCTAGAAGCGTTTAAGGTAATTCCCTTGAAATTGTTCTACTATCAAACTTTTTTTTGAAACTTGGCGTAATGAACATTCATGGTATGAACATTATAAAAATGCAATAAAAAATGGGGTCACCGTGCTTGTTTACGCGTCAGCAAGCTCTTAAAATGGGGTATTTTTACTGGTTGCGCGTTAAACGTTCGAATCACCATACAGAATTAAATCTTGGTTACTTGAAAAGGACAAAGTTTTGTCTTGAAACTAAAGCTTCATTTATTGACATAAGCAGTATTGCTTCAATTAAGCCGTTTTTGATTGCCTGTTTGCGGGAATATTGCACTTTTTCGGACAGTTCCGTAGCTCACTTGAAGTCCTCGCCTTGGCCAAAACATACACCCAGTTGGGAACTATTTTCCAAAAAATTCATGTTCTACTATCAAACTTTTTTTCCTCTTCAAATATGTTTTTTCATTAGACTGTTCTTAGCAAATACCTAAAAGAAAAATCGGGGGTCACCGTGCTCGTTTAGAGAAAAGGAGAATTTATTCCGTTATCGAGCTTAGTTTGAGGGAAATCTCTCACGTTTTGCACGTGCACGCGCTCGTGTGCGCGCGCTGATGACGCGAAAATCGTGCGCAGTAGGGATGCGCAATGCAATACTAAGGAATTACCTTAACTTCCCCTATAGGTTTGAAACCATGCTGCAGATTATTCCCGACCAATGAAAATCACTTGCCAATTTTTGCCCGTATAAGGAAACTCTGAAAGCGCGCTCTTCGCGAACTCCTCGCGTGAATCTCTCGCAAACAAACCTGTTCAAAAATGGCGTCTCAGGCGAAGAAGCCTGTCGGTCCATGAAAATAAGAAAGATTTGTTTGTCAGAAAAGCATTGAGAAAGGAAGTTGCTCTTGAAAGAGTTTCTGGTGAGTTGGTAGGAACGTCCTGGATTCTTGTAACAGCGAGTTTGAATCGATAAAATGTTGTAGCAGTCTCTCAAAGTTCGTAATAAAAAGGTCAAGTGAGAGATTTGTTGATTAATTTAGTGAAAAGATCAAGCTCTCTCGGACAAATACGCGTGCTTTCGGGTTACGTGGTGTGAATATGTAAGGGAGGTATTAAAAAGCTGGGAAGCTAGGAAGTTAGTTCACGACAGTTGCAAAGATGGTGATATTGTACTACGGTCGATGGTTTCGTGTTAGATCTGGAATGTAAGCTTACGTAGTAAGCGGTATACAGTTTAGGAGAAATGGCAAAGAAAAAATGTTAGGATCGATGTTAGGAACATTATTGCGAAGCAGATCGTAGTAATCGATGTTACGGAGGACGAGAAAAAAAGAAAGAAATCTGCCTGGTTAAAGTAATGAAAATAATTATGTTTGAAGAGAACTTGTTTTTTTTTTTTATTTATTTATTTTTTATTTATTCCATTTACACTGCGATTACAACATAATAATAAGAATAGGAAAAAAAAAAAAGAAATATAGCAATATTACATTACATTCATAATAATGCAGTGGGGAAGACTAGAAGGGAACTGACGAACCATACGTGCTAGTCTACCCATTATGAAAAAAAATAAAAATAAAAAACTTGATCAAGGTATGCTACAAACAATTTATTAACTAGCTACTAATTACCTCCCCAGCTAAATAAACTATCTAACTAACAAACTAACGAACGAACTAACTTACTAACTAGCTAACAACCTTACTAACTACTGATTTAAGCCCAGGTAACATTGGGGTGGTCAGGGTCAAAAACCCGATCTTTATAAAAAATAGTGCATAGTCTCTTAAAAGAAGAAACACTACAGTTGGTAGTCCTCAATGCGTCAGGTAAATTGTTCCATAAATACGGAATCCTATGAAAAAACGTTTCCCTTAAAATGTTCCGTCCTGACTCTATTGATTTTCAGTTTATTACTTGCGTGTGATCTTAGTCTCTCGTCGGAACAAAATTGAAAATACGATTAAATGAACAGTTAAAATTCCCGGATTTCAGTTTATAAAAAGTTGAAAGGTTCGTGCTGAACAAGAATTTATTCCCTTTCTCGTGTCATTCTCGAAAGTTTTTTCGGAGCAGTGGTAAACCAAAACGAGCTACAGCTTGTTTGGTAAGAAGCCATCATGTGGTCAGGGTTAGTATCAAACCTTTTGATTGTCAAATATGTCATTTTCTAGCTCTATAGTATAGTGTACTTAGTTGTTCAGAGTTGTTTCTTAGTCTCCAAATACTCCTGTTTCAAGTTGGCAATTGTATCCAGGGCTACCACAAATCCATGCTTTTGGGGAAATGCCAGAATTTTTTTCACCATCAATTGTTATTCTGTTTATAAGTGTCTAATAGGCTGGCAAAGAGACGATCACGGTTGTGTTGAGGAAAGTTGTAACCAAACCATAAAAAGGAATTGCTTTTTCGGTGTGTGTGTGTGTGTGCATAATTTTCATTGTGTAAATTGAATGCGACAAAGACAAATAGTGGCAATTCAAGGTGCCGAAAATATTTGCCAATCTGAATAGCAAATTGACCTTTGTGTTGTGACTCCAAAGATAACACAAGTCTTGAAAATGACTGGATTTTAATTATTTATTAGTATTTTTTATAATTAATGCACCCTTTTGTGGGGCTGGAAATTACATGTCCTGCCTATATTCAAATGGTAGGAGTGGAGAACAGAAACCTCAAAAAAGGGAACCCTGAGAAGTGATATCCAGAAAGCTTATTATGACAAAACTGATAACTATTGCATTGGTTGCTAGCTTTACTTCCACAAATGAATGTCAGCTTTTGTCTCTTTTAACTTAAATACAGAAATTTAATTTTTTTTCCTTAATTTTTTTGCTGGCAATTTAATGATAGCATCTATATAGTGAAAAAAAGTCTTCCAGAATGCCTAAATTAGTGTTCCTGAGGTTCCCAAACCTCGAACTTTTCTTGGACTACCCCTACTATTGCCGGATTTCATACGTCGGGGCCTGGGTACAATTGGTGTATTATGGGATTAACGACACAAGACCCATATATTCAGAAAGAGCACATCGAGCTTTACAAAATCCTTAAGTTTCGTGTAAATTGCGCCAATATTGAACAAGATACAGCCATTCAAAAACGTAAAATTTAGTAACAAATGTATGGAATGCCGGACACTTGTCCGGAAAATGTATGGATTTCCGGACAAGTGTCCGGCAATCCATACATTTGTTACTAAATTTTTACGTTTTTTGAATGGCTGTATCTTGTTCAATATTGGCGCATTTACACGAAACTTAAGGATTTTTGTAAAGCTCGGTGTGCTCTTCCTGAATATATGGGTCTTGTGTTGTTAATCCCATAATACACCGATTGTACCCAGGCCCCCACGGTATGAATCCGGCAATGCTGGGTACCCTGTAACAGGAACTAGACCACTCAATAATTTGGTTGCTAAATATAGCTATGTTTATTTCTATTTGAATGTGCAGAAGGCCTGCCAAAATGCCTGATAAAATAACATTCCTGAAATCCTGAACATTCAATTTTTCCTGGGGATGCATGCCCTCTAGAGCCCCCTACTTTTGAACATTTTAAATACACTCAAACCTTCACCAAAGACCCTCCAACTCTCCTCTCATCAAACAGTCCAGGCAATGTCGGCTATGATTTAGGGCAGAAGCATTTTACCTTGTCTCGGTGAAAGGCGTCTGTTTAGGGCTCTAATCTTTGTCTTTTACAACTGGTGCAGTGTTACAACTGCTTAAACTGAAATGAAATTGGCATATTCTTCTGCTATGTTTTTCAGAATGAAACAATTTCACTTTTTGTTTTTCATGGGGGAGATCATCCCAAAAATTTAGGCTACAAGGAGGGGGCAGGAAAATAAATCGAAGAATAAGGGGGTGAAGGACTCTCTATCAAATACCACAAGCTGGCTTCCAACCCCATACAAAGTGAACAGTCCCTAATGAAGTGAATCCTCTTAAGAAATAACAAAAACAAATTGCGATCAATGGAATAAATAAAAAATAATGGCAAATTGATGATAATTTGTGGAAGTTGGGCACGGTTTGCTTTAACAACCCTTAGGTTGAGGGCAATCAATGTAAGTGGCAAAAAATACAAATCCATGATTTTGGTCTTGCTCAACTTGCTTGAACATGTTTAAAGCTCTCTCCTCCGCAGAGGATCCCTGTGGGAGATTTTTAATAATATTGGGTTTGGGAGGGCGCACGCATTCTCGTCGTCCCCAGAGGCCCGCGCTCCTTTTGGTCAGCGCGCGGGGAACGATGGGAAGAAGGAAAGGGCATTCCCCGCCCGTTGCCTTTTATTACCCTCTCCCCAGGCCTTACGCCCAGAAACCTTTACTGTCAAAGCAGCATGAAAGAGGCCTCTGCGGAAGAGAGAGTGTTTAAAGTAAAAGGCCTACTAATGAGTTTGTCTCAGACATTGCCGACTGGCAATATCAATGTTCAAAGATTTCGAGATTTCTCTTCCTCTAGTGTTTAGTTGTTCATATGTAACTTGAATTTGCTTGGTATGTCCATCCTAGTTTTCAGTACATGTGAGGCCATGCAAAGGGAAATTGCAACAAATCGGCTCAGAAAGGGCTGGCCAGGTTGTTGAAAGTCCATTAGCTACCCTGGATTAGCTGGGAATTTTGATTTGAGTTTTGTAACTTTTCGGTGGGCTTTTCTGTTTACACTGTTCGGTCCTTCAGTTTTGAGCTTGACTTAGCTCAAACTACGCAAAACGTAAGCAGTAAAACACAGTTTTTACACAGTTTTATACAAGAAAACTCAATACTCCAGTTAACTTTTAATCCTGGGTTAACGCTAACCGGCTTTCGAACCACCCGTCCCTGGTTGAATTACATGAGTATTTGGAGACTAAGAAACAACTCTGAACAACTAAGTACAACTATACTATAGAGCTAGAAAATGACATATTTGACAATCAAAAGGTTTGATACTAACCCTGACCACATGATGGCTTCTTACCAAACAAGCTGTAGCTCGTTTTGGTTTACCACTGCTCCGAAAAAACTTTCGAGAATGACACGAGAAAGGGAATAATTCTTGTTTCAGCACGAACCTTTCAACTTTTTATAAACTGAAATCCGGGAATTTTAACTGTTCATTTAATCGTATTTTCAATTTTGTTCCGACGAGAGACTAAGATCACACGCAAGTAATAAACTGAAAATCAATAGAGTCAGGACGGAACATTTTAAGGGAACGTTTTTTAATAGG
>JAHPZR010028276.1:10000-11187 GCA_019787425.1 Platygyra sinensis
CACCGGAAGTGAAATTTGACGCTTTTGGTACATTAAAACACCGGCAAAGAAAATCGCTATCGCAATATTTGCTTTGCTATTCTTATATCAGTACATTGTGGAAATTTTTATCAAGCAAATGAAAAACAATCTGTCATATACACTTTAAGGGATAGGCCTTATACTTTGTAAAACCAGGAGCCCATTACTAGGAGCCTGCAACTCCCATAATAAGCCAATGCAACGGCATTTTTACAGACCAGTCTATTTTTAGATGTTTTTCCCGCGCAATAGGCCAGTTTCCAGTCTCCATGAGCACGCTTCGGTAAGGATAAAACAATGCGGCCTCACGTGAAGATGTCGACATCATGTCGACACGTCAACATTAGTCCGTGCTTGTGAATGCAATTGGTTACTGAGGTCCCGGTGGGGATCTGAATTCGCGACTTCAAACTAAAACTAGATCGGTCTGTGAAAACGCCGTGACAGGAAATGGGATAGTTGCAGGCTCCTGGTGATGGGCTCCTGGTAAAACTTCTTCTTTGTATAGTGCAATTAAAGATGAACTTTTTTCTCTTCAAGTTTTTAACTTGTTGCTTCTGTAAATCCGGAAAGCGAGTTTTATTAACGCCACTTTGATGATTTTCGGCTCTTTCTTCTCTTATTCTGGGCTAACGAGCGGCGCTCGCATTCAAATTTCATCGCTTCAGTGGTTATGAATAATAAATGTTGTCGAAGCATTCTGCCTATGTTATTAAAAGCAATTTGCCTGCTGAGAAAAGCAAGCAAAATGAATTATAATGCCCTTGATAATACAATGTACATGGTATGGTAATTGTCAGGAACTTACTTTTTAAACTGTAACATATCTCCATGGCTTTGGAATCGCCACCAGCATTTTGTGCTTTACAGGCGTACTTTCCCTCGTCTGTGTCTGTTACATTTGCCAAGAGCAAAGTTGTGTTCACCTCGCCAGGCAAAAGGACATCATTTTTATACCACGATAGTTGAGGTTTTAGGCAAACCTTCAATAATTTTACAAGTTAGATTGACACTCTCTCCTTGCATGTATATGCCCTTGCCAGGTATTGAGTACGAAACATTAATTTTTGGGCGAACTACAGAAAATAAAAACAATTAAACAGCATTACTAGAATAAAGACATAATTTTTTTTTCTTTCATAAATTTGAGTGTGTGGCCCAGAAAG
>JAHPZR010028277.1:0-17221 GCA_019787425.1 Platygyra sinensis
TGAAGGCTTCGGTGGAAAAAGGGCGTTAGGTTTTTTACTCAAAAATGAAATTTATCAAAAACGCTCCAAATTTCGCATGCAGTTTTGTTTAGGTGTGTTAGACAATGTTCTGCATGTGTTTTTGCTGAAGTTTGTTTCGTTTTCGAGATATTACGTATGCAAAAAACCCTGTATTTGTTGTCACGTCAGCACGTGACCGCAAAGACGGTAATTTCACTTAAAATCCAGCAAAATATTGATCTTTTGCAATGTGTAACCTCAAAAAATGTCGATGTCAGGTTAAAACCGTTAAAACTTTTATTTCACGTTAACGTGCGACCGCAAAGACGTTGATTTCACTCAAATTACAGCCAAATGTTAATTTCACGCAATGCGCAAGCTAGACAATGTTGATATCAGGTCATTTACAGAGACTTAAAATTTTGATTTCACATTATCATGCCACTGCAAGGACTTAAAACCTTTAGGGTTTTACTTAGGGTTAGGGTTACCGCTGGAAACTAGGGCTAGCGTTGAAGGGTTAGGGTTACGGGACAAGGTTAGGCTTAGAGTTAACGCTTAGGGCTACTGCTTGAAACTAGGGTTACGGGACAAGGTTAGGCTTAGAGTCAATGCTTAGGGCTACCGCTTGAAACTAGGGTTACGGAACAAGGCTAGGCTTAGAGTTAACGCTTAGGGCTACGGCTTGAAACTAGGGTTACCGCTTAAAACTAGGGTTACCGCTTGAAACTAGGGTTACGGAACAAGGTTAGGCTTAGAGTTAACGTTTAGTGTTACCGCTTGAAACTAGGGTTAGTGTTGAAGGGTGAAGGTTAGCGCTAGCGCTTCATTGTTAGGGTTAGCGCTTCGGATAACGTTAGAGTTAAGGTCAGGACGCGTTAGGGTTAGTGCAGTGTTAGGCCAAGGAAAACAATCAAGATGTAACCTTAAAAAATGTTGATTTCAGGTTTTTAAAACCGTTAAAATTGTGATTTCACGTTATCACGCGACCGCAAAGACGTTAATTTCACTCAAATTACAGCCAAATGTTCACTTTACGCGATTTCACGTTAAGGCAAGGATGTTGATTTCACTTCAAATCCAGCAAGCTGTTCATTTCACCCAGCATGTAAACTCGAAAATGGTGATTTCGGACCTAAAAAGGTTAAAATGTTGATTTCACGTTAAAGCGTCACAGCAAGGATCTCTATTTCATTTTAACTGCCTGCAACGTATAAGCTTAAAAATGTAGGGCTGACAGATTAACAGATTAACCCTTCTGTGCACCGTACAGGTCTCTCTCCTTACATCTGCATGGCCCCTGATCCCAGAAGTTTAAAACACTACTTGCCGATTTGAAGTAAAATCAACGCAACCTGGATCCCAGATCTATGTTTGAATCAATCGATCGCTTCTTGTTGGCCATTATTATGTTGGAATAAAAAAGGAAAAAAACACGCTCTGTAATTAGTTAAATATTATTGTGATTTACGGAGTCTTGTCTTGTCTTGTCTTGTCGAACGTCAGTGATCGAAATGCATGCCGGGAAGGTTCTGTCACACCTCGTGCGCGGGTAAACATGAAGGATGATGGAAGAAAAATTTTATAAGTCTAAAAGCAGTTCTCATTTTCCAAACTTTGAAGCTAGCAATGCTTGGCAAATAGGCCACAACTCACGACAGGGTTTTATTCTTGGGCAAGAACTGCTCTTGGACTTTGCTGCCTGGATCGACCTGACTTCGAACGCTGATAACTGATTTGCCGCTGATATCAGTAGCGTTGGAAGTTACAGAACACGTTTTGCTTCTTTAAAACGTGCTGGTGACTTACGGGTTTATCAAGGCTTTATGATGCCTATCAACCACCAGGCAGGCTACAAGGTACTTAAAAACAATGCTTACGATATTAGTTGAAAGAGCTGTACTGCATCATGCATCACTTCTCTTTGCTTTGACGCTCGATCGAAATTCACGTGTTGTCTCACGTCACAATAACCTGTATAAAAAAATCTCTCCAGATTCCCGCTGGATACGCATTTTTTTTAAAATAGATATCTTCATTTTTGAAAAAAGAAAAGGAACAGAGCGAAAAAAAAATTGAGCGACCTCATATCGAACCGGCGTCACGGCAAAACAAATTCGAATTTGGCCCGTTCAGCGCCTCATCCGCTTGTGCTAACGAAGCAGTAGTAAGAGCTTAAGGTATTATAGTGAGTTCATCGCTTAGTGAAACAAAAGGTTTCTTTTGTTTTCCATTCAACAAAAGGTCCCCAGAGGATGCCCTTGGAAAAATGTGTTTTTTTGCATACGTAATATCTCAAAAAGGAAGCAAACTTCAGGGAAAAAACATGCAGAACATTGTTTGACACACGGAAACAAAACTGCATGCCAAATTTGGAGCGTTTTTGACAAAGTTCACTTTTCAGTAACAAACCTAACGCCCTTTTTCCACCGAAGCCTTCAATTATGGATTCTGATAGTTTTTTTGTGCCCAAAACGTCACACACACTCGCAAGCGAGATTTCACCTGAATGGCTTTAACTAAATTCAAACCAAAAGTTGCTTTCAAAGCAATACCGCAGAGAAAAAATTAAAGATAACATGGTATTTGCTGCCAGTGTTGGTTCATGTTGGGAAAACCGTGCCCTTGATCTTGAGTACAGCTTTTCCCAATATGGATCGACCTCCCGTCCAGTGAAATAACACAATTGCATGTCTTGTTTGAATTTCTTATCTTAGAACAAATCACATAAGCATTGTATTGGAGCATTGCCTGATGATCCAAATCAAGTCAGTAAATCTATATAATTACTTTGGTTAACCCTATATTGTTCTTACAACACTTGTAACCATACTAGCTGTTACATCCAACTGCATGTCTTACCTACACCTTCATTTCTTGGGATGAAGCAATAAAATTATAAATAGTATTAAGATTCGTATTTTAATAAGTTAACATTCACTTTCTTCTCCGTCTTCAGCGGTAACAATCAGCTGTGAAGAGGCAAACTGTCCTTTATGGATACAAGAAGATGGAGCACATTCCTTTAAAAAAGTAAATTGTAATGTTTAGTTCGTGAGGAAAGTAGTTATTTGGCTTCATTTTTAAAGAATGCATAAACCAAAGAAAAATACCTTGCAGTCTTCTACAAGACAAACTGGACTTCCTCGGTTTAGACTTCTCTCTTGCAAGAAATCAAGGAACTGAAATGAAAGCATTATGCATGATTACATTCAGCTTCCTGTCAAATAACTTGCAACTAAGAGAGAAGTGGTGGTTCTTTGATCATTCAAATAGAACTTAACAAGCAATGCTTTGTACACTTACTGTTTGTAATAATCCCTATTCATAAATGGCTGTTGATTTAATGTTCTTTTGCATGCGTTTAATTTAGCCTCATGTATGGTTCGAAATTTCAGCTCTGTAGATGAAATGGCCTGGTGTGTGATTATTTGTTTAACAGCTACTGACCAGGTGTTAATCGCAATCATGATAATATTTATCACACTGCACATACAAGATAGTTCTGACTTTTAAGTCTGGAAGGAACCCTAGTGTATGGCCATTTAAATGGAATCTGTTGGCCACCTCTTTTCATGTAGTGTGACACTGTATTACATTAATTGACAAGATTGACATAACTTGTAAGTCTGTGTGTAACCTTGTGCATGTGACCATTCAAATGACCTATTTTGACCTATTTAGGCCTGAAATTGTGTTTTTAAGCTTACGTGTTGCATGAAATAAACATTGTCCTCGTTTTTAAGTGAAATGAACATCCTTGCTGTCACGTCTTAAGGTGAAATCAACATTTTAACCTATTTAACCTTACAGGCTGCATGAAATGAATAGTTTGCTTGTTTTAAGTGAAATCAACATCCTTGCTGTCACGCCTTAACGTGAAATCGCGTAAAAAGTTAACATTTGGCTGTAATTTCAGTGAAATTAACGTCTTTGCGGTTGCATGCTAACATGAAATCAGAATTTTAACGGATTTAACCTGAAATCAACATTTTGTAAGGCTACATGTTGCTAGATTTCAAGTGAAATTAATGTCTTTGCAGTCACATGCTGACGTGACAACAAATACAGTTTTTTTTGCATACGGAATATTTCGAAAACGAAGCAAACTCCAGCAAGAAAACGCATACAGAACATTGTTTAATGCACCTAAACAAAACTGCAGGCGAAATTTGGAACGTTTCTGACAAAGTTCACTTTTGAGTAAAATACCTAACGCCCTTTTTCCATCGAAGCCTTCAATTGTTTTTGTTGATTTGTGCAAAAAACTTGTTTTGTTGAACAAAAAAATGAAAGAAACCCTTTGTTTCATATTTGTTCGTATAATTATGCTAATCGGGTGCTTAAATTTTTAAACCATACATGTATTACCTCTGCAGAGTCATTAAAAAGTTCATCTTCATCTTCTCCTGGTGGTCTGTTTTTCATCACTGCTTGGAATTCCTGATCTGGACTTTCCTCAGCAATGTAGAAATGGCGATCTCTGTATTTTGTGCGAATGAAGTTTTGCCTTTCCTCCCTAATTAAACAATGAATGTTAATTTTACATTTAAGCATTAAGTGGTAATGCTTACCAGTGGAAGCGGAAATTGCTACATAAAGTTATACATGTAACAAAAATAACGCTGATTGAAAGATGTGTTTAAATTGTCTCTTTTCAATCGATCTACAGACAACTGGATAATCTCTTGAAAATGCTTGATTTGGATTGTCACAATTAACAAGAAGCATTGCATGACGACTCAAATAATGGTGGTCACAAAGACAGATTGATAAGTTGCATTACCAGTGTGAATATATGACAACTCGTCCAGAATCACGAGGTGTTACTGATAATCTTAAAGCTCTTTGGGTTTGAAATTTAAAATAAATGATATTAGACCTTGGAATAGAAATAATCTCAAATCACTTAGCAGTCCATGGTGATGTTTTTCTGCTTTGCAACTCTCAAGGTCATCACTGTCATGCAGCACTTCTCAGAGTGCATTGCATAACAGACAAACAAAACAAAGATGCAAAGAAATTTAAGTCATGCAAATTATTAAAGGGGTTATGGTCTCTTATTCAAGGGATATGTTTGATTATGTCTTTTTAAGGGTGAATGTAACTGCCTCTTACTTTGTGCAATCTCTTGTGGGTTTTGGACATTCTCCCAGATTGCCTTCATATATCCTATTCACTTTATCATTACCCATAGCTTCCATGAACTAGTAAAACAAAATGCAATCAATAATTATTTCTGGCAAAAAGTGGAGTGCTTAATATCATGCACATGATAAAGAAAGACATTTTAACTCTGCAAGTGTACAAGAGAAAAAGCTGCCAATAACAATGATTATAATCCATAAATATTTTTGCTCACATGTCGCCAAATATTCCCCAGCTGATAAAAACTGAGGAATAAGTGAGAATATTCCCTAATTTTCAAAACTGCGTGTTTGCCAAAAATATTTGACACTCAGATAAAAACACAATGGTCCCTATTTAGGGCAAAAAATTGCTCAGATATTTGTCCTTTGACATTACCTGTTCCTCAAAGCTCACAGTTTTCCGAGCTACCCTCTCCAAAAACTGTTCGCTTCTTGGAACAGAATGTCTGCAGACAAATATCCTAGCACATTTTCACGCCAAATAAAGGCTATATTGTTTATTTACAACCACCTAAAAGGTAGAATAAGCAGATAAATAAATAGGTTTTAAGTCTATATTTCCATGAATGCCAAGAAGTTACCAGAAAGATAATCTCTTGAATAAAGGAAAAGCATAATAATTTATAATTTCTTGAATAAGTGAAAAGAATAAAAAAGGACAATTTCTTTAACACCAATGATTCAGACCTTTCACACTTTCAGACTCACTAGTAAGAAAGTTTGTAAAATGTTGAAAATTGTAATGATTGTGATGGAATGTAGGTAAAATGACTGCATTTGAACTGGCCTTATGATTCATCAGGCTGGGGCATTCTTCAATAAAATGTCAAAGTTTCATTGTCATTTCTCTGAATTTCCTTGTATATGATTTTTGCTCGCAATGTTGATTTCCTCTCACCTTCACAGTTGGTTCCTCCCACTTATCTAACGTAAGTGATCTTACTTTAGACACATGCACTCCCAGGCTGCGATGGATTCCAGAACATTCAATACAAACCAAGATCCCTAGGTTAATACTCGCCCAGTCTGGTCCTGAAGACAAAAATTGAAACATCACATAGGCAGGTGTCTATTAATGCCAAAAGAATTTTGTTTACAACAGTGGCAAGGTACCTTGCGCACAAATGAGTAATTTGATATCTACAGCTAAAACATTGGCTTGTCTTGGTTTTTGATTGATCTAATTTGCCCTCAACTAATATGTATATGAAAGCCAGTTCACAACTGAAAAGGTTTAGAAAACCAGAGGTTTAAAACTTACTTGGTGCAGAGCAGTCTGCACAATAGGAATTGCCTTCAATCTTTCTTATTCTTTCTGATGCATTAAGCACAAACACTTTCCTTGCATTAGCAGCAGAGTGGCTTGATCTGTCCGCTTGTGATCTAGCAAGAGACTGAAGGAAATAAAGTAGACAAAATTGTTTGCCAAGTGTTTTACATTTTAGATAAAATTTTGATTCTTTTAGTGCAAAATGTCATTCTCAGAAACAAATATTATTATTTTAATGTTTTGTTTGACAACCTATGAATGTACACCAAAAATGTTTGGTTCCAGAAAATATCCATACCAACCCCAAAGAGATTCCATGGGGGTCAGGACCACAAACCCCTCTATGGGAAGGGTACAGATATTCTCTGGAACAACACCATTTCAAAGCAGGTGAATTAGCCCTACTCTACAATAACAAATTAAAGTTTATTTAAAATGTTGTTCCAATAATTGATAAATACCTTTGCCTTCTCATACTATATAATTTTGATACAAATCTACTACCATTTTATCATGAAACCCATTCTCTTATTGGCTATGCTACTTACTATCTATTTAACAATTAGACTACGAACCTGAGTTTTCTACAAGCAGTTAGTCAATGAGGCACAGCCGAGTTGACTATCACTCATAGAAAACAAGGGTGAGTAGTCCAATTGTTTTTAATTAGTATTTACTGTAGTCTCATTGCATAAAAAGAAAAAATGTCAAGTAACGCATAAAAAGAACTGTTTTATTATGTTACATCAGGTTCAAATGTGGCGCGTGCTTATACTGATGCGTGCAGAAAAAGGATCACATGTACAATCACATGTGCAACTGCTTTCTGTCAGCAGATAGAAAACAGTAATATAGCCAATCAAATTCATGGATTCGCAATAGACTACGGTAAAATTATTTATACTGATCTGTGATAGATAATGAGAGGTGTAGCAGCGTACCCTTGTTAAAAAAATAATGGCTGCTTCTTGGCATCTGTGAAAAAAACAATTAGATCATTCACTCTTGATCTCTATGCATGATAGTTGACTCGGACTGCGTCCTCGTCAACTCTCATGCGATAGAAATCTCAGGCTAACAATCTAATAATTATTGTCTTGTATAACTAAGCTGTATAAGCTACATGCAATCAAGGGTATGAAACTGAAGAATGTATTTCATGCCCACCTGTAATTTGGCCTTAGAATTTCTTAATGCATCAGCAGTTGCTTTCTGTTAAAGAGAAAAACATATTTGTCATTTTTGTTATTAAACCTTGTCCATCTGGCTGATCTGCTTAAGACTACAGTTCCTGTAGAATGAAGCTATTACACAAATGTGATACTATTGACTATTGTTTATTACTGTGACTATTGTGTAGCAGGAAAATACACAATCAGACTTGAGAAAAGTACACCACAAACAGCAATGGTGATAAGTTTGTGGTTTTGAGGTCTGCTTGCATGTCCTCATTCTTATTACAATTGGTCAGTACACATGCCCTAACTATTCACCAAAACCCATTTACATACTTAGGTAAACCTTGAGAGAGACATTCCTAGAAGTTTCTAATTGTGAACTTAAGAATAATGTACATGTAACACATTAAAAACTGTATTAGAACATGACCCAAAGAAAGTATGTAATGCTGATTGGTTTAAAATTGTGTTCCTGTTATTATTAGTTATTTGAACTCTCCTGAAAGTTTGGGAGAACTCGAAAAAGCTGTGGAAACACTTGCCTGTCAGCTCGTGTTCCCATGGCATTTCTCGTCCACTCATGTTTCTATACCTTGTTATAGTTCACCCCTAAATTTTCGGTAATTGTGAAGATGAGCTCCCCAAAAAACCTGTCGGCCGACTGTCGGTCAACTGTCGGCCGTCTGTTGGCCAACTGTCGGCCGTCTGTCGGCCGTCTGTCGGCCGACTGTTGGCCGACTGTTGGCCAACTGTCGGCCGTTTGTCGACCGACAGACGGCCGACAGGTTTTCCCCAAAACACAGACTATCAGTCGGCCGACAGTCGGCCGACAGACGACCGACAGTCGGCCGACAGTTGGTGATGTGTCGGTGAGATGTCGGTAACTTGTCGGTAATATGTCGGTACTATGTTATCACTAACCTCACTGTTTTCGCTTTATGCAACATCCAAACTGTGTGATACACTGACAAGAATAGGCTTTCCTTCTTAGTTATGGTAATCACTGCTCAAGACTAGCGTCACAAAGCCGAGGACTTACGCAACTGCAGCTTTTATATTTCTGTCACACCCAGTTTGGATGTTGCATAAAGCGAAAACAGTGAGGTTAGTGATAACATAGTACCGACATATTACCGACAAGTTACCGACATCTCACCGACACATCACCAACTGTCGGCCGACTGTCGGTCGTCTGTCGGCCGACTGTCGGCCGACTGATAGTCTGTGTTTTGGGGAAAACCTGTCGGCCGTCTGTCGGTCGACAAACGGCCGACAGTTGGCCAACAGTCGGCCAACAGTCGGCCGACAGACGGCCGACAGACGGCCGACAGTTGGCCAACAGACGGCCGACAGTTGACCGACAGTCGGCCGACAGGTTTTTTTGGGGAGCTCATCTTCACAATTACCGAAAATTTAGGGGTGAACTATAACAAGGTATAGAAACATGAGTGGACGAGAAATGCCATGGGAACACGAGCTGACAGGCAAGTGTTTCCACAGCTTTTTCGAGTTCTCCCAAACTTTCAGGAGAGTTCAAATAACTAATAATAACAGGAACACAATTTTAAACCAATCAGCATTACATACTTTCTTTGGGTCATGTTCTAATACAGTTTTTAATGTGTTACATGTACATTATTCTTAAGTTCACAATTAGAAACTTCTAGGAATGTCTCTCTCAAGGTTTACCTAAGTATGTAAATGGGTTTTGGTGAATAGTTAGGGCATGTGTACTGACCAATTGTAATAAGAATGAGGACATGCAAGCAGACCTCAAAACCACAAACTTATCACCATTGCTGTTTGTGGTGTACTTTTCTCAAGTCTGATTGTGTATTTTCCTGCTACACAATAGTCACAGTAATAAACAATAGTCAATAGTATCACATTTGTGTAATAGCTTCATTCTACAGGAACTGTAGTCTTAAGCAGATCAGCCAGATGGACAAGGTTTAATAACAAAAATGACAAATATGTTTTTCTCTTTAACAGAAAGCAACTGCTGATGCATTAAGAAATTCTAAGGCCAAATTACAGGTGGGCATGAAATACATTCTTCAGTTTCATACCCTTGATTGCATGTAGCTTATACAGCTTAGTTATACAAGACAATAATTATTAGATTGTTAGCCTGAGATTTCTATCGCATGAGAGTTGACGAGGACGCAGTCCGAGTCAACTATCATGCATAGAGATCAAGAGTGAATGATCTAATTGTTTTTTTCACAGATGCCAAGAAGCAGCCATTATTTTTTTAACAAGGGTACGCTGCTACACCTCTCATTATCTATCACAGATCAGTATAAATAATTTTACCGTAGTCTATTGCGAATCCATGAATTTGATTGGCTATATTACTGTTTTCTATCTGCTGACAGAAAGCAGTTGCACATGTGATTGTACATGTGATCCTTTTTCTGCACGCATCAGTATAAGCACGCGCCACATTTGAACCTGATGTAACATAATAAAACAGTTCTTTTTATGCGTTACTTGACATTTTTTCTTTTTATGCAATGAGACTACAGTAAATACTAATTAAAAACAATTGGACTACTCACCCTTGTTTTCTATGAGTGATAGTCAACTCGGCTGTGCCTCATTGACTAACTGCTTGTAGAAAACTCAGGTTCGTAGTCTAATTGTTAAATAGATAGTAAGTAGCATAGCCAATAAGAGAATGGGTTTCATGATAAAATGGTAGTAGATTTGTATCAAAATTATATAGTATGAGAAGGCAAAGGTATTTATCAATTATTGGAACAACATTTTAAATAAACTTTAATTTGTTATTGTAGAGTAGGGCTAATTCACCTGCTTTGAAATGGTGTTGTTCCAGAGAATATCTGTACCCTTCCCATAGAGGGGTTTGTGGTCCTGACCCCCATGGAATCTCTTTGGGGTTGGTATGGATATTTTCTGGAACCAAACATTTTTGGTGTACATTCATAGGTTGTCAAACAAAACATTAAAATAATAATATTTGTTTCTGAGAATGACATTTTGCACTAAAAGAATCAAAATTTTATCTAAAATGTAAAACACTTGGCAAACAATTTTGTCTACTTTATTTCCTTCAGTCTCTTGCTAGATCACAAGCGGACAGATCAAGCCACTCTGCTGCTAATGCAAGGAAAGTGTTTGTGCTTAATGCATCAGAAAGAATAAGAAAGATTGAAGGCAATTCCTATTGTGCAGACTGCTCTGCACCAAGTAAGTTTTAAACCTCTGGTTTTCTAAACCTTTTCAGTTGTGAACTGGCTTTCATATACATATTAGTTGAGGGCAAATTAGATCAATCAAAAACCAAGACAAGCCAATGTTTTAGCTGTAGATATCAAATTACTCATTTGTGCGCAAGGTACCTTGCCACTGTTGTAAACAAAATTCTTTTGGCATTAATAGACACCTGCCTATGTGATGTTTCAATTTTTGTCTTCAGGACCAGACTGGGCGAGTATTAACCTAGGGATCTTGGTTTGTATTGAATGTTCTGGAATCCATCGCAGCCTGGGAGTGCATGTGTCTAAAGTAAGATCACTTACGTTAGATAAGTGGGAGGAACCAACTGTGAAGGTGAGAGGAAATCAACATTGCGAGCAAAAATCATATACAAGGAAATTCAGAGAAATGACAATGAAACTTTGACATTTTATTGAAGAATGCCCCAGCCTGATGAATCATAAGGCCAGTTCAAATGCAGTCATTTTACCTACATTCCATCACAATCATTACAATTTTCAACATTTTACAAACTTTCTTACTAGTGAGTCTGAAAGTGTGAAAGGTCTGAATCATTGGTGTTAAAGAAATTGTCCTTTTTTATTCTTTTCACTTATTCAAGAAATTATAAATTATTATGCTTTTCCTTTATTCAAGAGATTATCTTTCTGGTAACTTCTTGGCATTCATGGAAATATAGACTTAAAACCTATTTATTTATCTGCTTATTCTACCTTTTAGGTGGTTGTAAATAAACAATATAGCCTTTATTTGGCGTGAAAATGTGCTAGGATATTTGTCTGCAGACATTCTGTTCCAAGAAGCGAACAGTTTTTGGAGAGGGTAGCTCGGAAAACTGTGAGCTTTGAGGAACAGGTAATGTCAAAGGACAAATATCTGAGCAATTTTTTGCCCTAAATAGGGACCATTGTGTTTTTATCTGAGTGTCAAATATTTTTGGCAAACACGCAGTTTTGAAAATTAGGGAATATTCTCACTTATTCCTCAGTTTTTATCAGCTGGGGAATATTTGGCGACATGTGAGCAAAAATATTTATGGATTATAATCATTGTTATTGGCAGCTTTTTCTCTTGTACACTTGCAGAGTTAAAATGTCTTTCTTTATCATGTGCATGATATTAAGCACTCCACTTTTTGCCAGAAATAATTATTGATTGCATTTTGTTTTACTAGTTCATGGAAGCTATGGGTAATGATAAAGTGAATAGGATATATGAAGGCAATCTGGGAGAATGTCCAAAACCCACAAGAGATTGCACAAAGTAAGAGGCAGTTACATTCACCCTTAAAAAGACATAATCAAACATATCCCTTGAATAAGAGACCATAACCCCTTTAATAATTTGCATGACTTAAATTTCTTTGCATCTTTGTTTTGTTTGTCTGTTATGCAATGCACTCTGAGAAGTGCTGCATGACAGTGATGACCTTGAGAGTTGCAAAGCAGAAAAACATCACCATGGACTGCTAAGTGATTTGAGATTATTTCTATTCCAAGGTCTAATATCATTTATTTTAAATTTCAAACCCAAAGAGCTTTAAGATTATCAGTAACACCTCGTGATTCTGGACGAGTTGTCATATATTCACACTGGTAATGCAACTTATCAATCTGTCTTTGTGACCACCATTATTTGAGTCGTCATGCAATGCTTCTTGTTAATTGTGACAATCCAAATCAAGCATTTTCAAGAGATTATCCAGTTGTCTGTAGATCGATTGAAAAGAGACAATTTAAACACATCTTTCAATCAGCGTTATTTTTGTTACATGTATAACTTTATGTAGCAATTTCCGCTTCCACTGGTAAGCATTACCACTTAATGCTTAAATGTAAAATTAACATTCATTGTTTAATTAGGGAGGAAAGGCAAAACTTCATTCGCACAAAATACAGAGATCGCCATTTCTACATTGCTGAGGAAAGTCCAGATCAGGAATTCCAAGCAGTGATGAAAAACAGACCACCAGGAGAAGATGAAGATGAACTTTTTAATGACTCTGCAGAGGTAATACATGTATGGTTTAAAAATTTAAGCACCCGATTAGCATAATTATACGAACAAATATGAAACAAAGGGTTTCTTTCATTTTTTTGTTCAACAAAACAAGTTTTTTGCACAAATCAACAAAAACAATTGAAGGCTTCGATGGAAAAAGGGCGTTAGGTATTTTACTCAAAAGTGAACTTTGTCAGAAACGTTCCAAATTTCGCCTGCAGTTTTGTTTAGGTGCATTAAACAATGTTCTGTATGCGTTTTCTTGCTGGAGTTTGCTTCGTTTTCGAAATATTCCGTATGCAAAAAAAACTGTATTTGTTGTCACGTCAGCATGTGACTGCAAAGACATTAATTTCACTTGAAATCTAGCAACATGTAGCCTTACAAAATGTTGATTTCAGGTTAAATCCGTTAAAATTCTGATTTCATGTTAGCATGCAACCGCAAAGACGTTAATTTCACTGAAATTACAGCCAAATGTTAACTTTTTACGCGATTTCACGTTAAGGCGTGACAGCAAGGATGTTGATTTCACTTAAAACAAGCAAACTATTCATTTCATGCAGCCTGTAAGGTTAAATAGGTTAAAATGTTGATTTCACCTTAAGACGTGACAGCAAGGATGTTCATTTCACTTAAAAACGAGGACAATGTTTATTTCATGCAACACGTAAGCTTAAAAACACAATTTCAGGCCTAAATAGGTCAAAATAGGTCATTTGAATGGTCACATGCACAAGGTTACACACAGACTTACAAGTTATGTCAATCTTGTCAATTAATGTAATACAGTGTCACACTACATGAAAAGAGGTGGCCAACAGATTCCATTTAAATGGCCATACACTAGGGTTCCTTCCAGACTTAAAAGTCAGAACTATCTTGTATGTGCAGTGTGATAAATATTATCATGATTGCGATTAACACCTGGTCAGTAGCTGTTAAACAAATAATCACACACCAGGCCATTTCATCTACAGAGCTGAAATTTCGAACCATACATGAGGCTAAATTAAACGCATGCAAAAGAACATTAAATCAACAGCCATTTATGAATAGGGATTATTACAAACAGTAAGTGTACAAAGCATTGCTTGTTAAGTTCTATTTGAATGATCAAAGAACCACCACTTCTCTCTTAGTTGCAAGTTATTTGACAGGAAGCTGAATGTAATCATGCATAATGCTTTCATTTCAGTTCCTTGATTTCTTGCAAGAGAGAAGTCTAAACCGAGGAAGTCCAGTTTGTCTTGTAGAAGACTGCAAGGTATTTTTCTTTGGTTTATGCATTCTTTAAAAATGAAGCCAAATAACTACTTTCCTCACGAACTAAACATTACAATTTACTTTTTTAAAGGAATGTGCTCCATCTTCTTGTATCCATAAAGGACAGTTTGCCTCTTCACAGCTGATTGTTACCGCTGAAGACGGAGAAGAAAGTGAATGTTAACTTATTAAAATACGAATCTTAATACTATTTATAATTTTATTGCTTCATCCCAAGAAATGAAGGTGTAGGTAAGACATGCAGTTGGATGTAACAGCTAGTATGGTTACAAGTGTTGTAAGAACAATATAGGGTTAACCAAAGTAATTATATAGATTTACTGACTTGATTTGGATCATCAGGCAATGCTCCAATACAATGCTTATGTGATTTGTTCTAAGATAAGAAATTCAAACAAGACATGCAATTGTGTTATTTCACTGGACGGGAGGTCGATCCATATTGGGAAAAGCTGTACTCAAGATCAAGGGCACGGTTTTCCCAACATGAACCAACACTGGCAGCAAATACCATGTTATCTTTAATTTTTTCTCTGCGGTATTGCTTTGAAAGCAACTTTTGGTTTGAATTTAGTTAAAGCCATTCAGGTGAAATCTCGCTTGCGAGTGTGTGTGACGTTTTGGGCACAAAAAAACTATCAGAATCCATAATTGAAGGCTTCGGTGGAAAAAGGGCGTTAGGTTTGTTACTGAAAAGTGAACTTTGTCAAAAACGCTCCAAATTTGGCATGCAGTTTTGTTTCCGTGTGTCAAACAATGTTCTGCATGTTTTTTCCCTGAAGTTTGCTTCCTTTTTGAGATATTACGTATGCAAAAAAACACATTTTTCCAAGGGCATCCTCTGGGGACCTTTTGTTGAATGGAAAACAAAAGAAACCTTTTGTTTCACTAAGCGATGAACTCACTATAATACCTTAAGCTCTTACTACTGCTTCGTTAGCACAAGCGGATGAGGCGCTGAACGGGCCAAATTCGAATTTGTTTTGCCGTGACGCCGGTTCGATATGAGGTCGCTCAATTTTTTTTTCGCTCTGTTCCTTTTCTTTTTTCAAAAATGAAGATATCTATTTTAAAAAAAATGCGTATCCAGCGGGAATCTGGAGAGATTTTTTTATACAGGTTATTGTGACGTGAGACAACACGTGAATTTCGATCGAGCGTCAAAGCAAAGAGAAGTGATGCATGATGCAGTACAGCTCTTTCAACTAATATCGTAAGCATTGTTTTTAAGTACCTTGTAGCCTGCCTGGTGGTTGATAGGCATCATAAAGCCTTGATAAACCCGTAAGTCACCAGCACGTTTTAAAGAAGCAAAACGTGTTCTGTAACTTCCAACGCTACTGATATCAGCGGCAAATCAGTTATCAGCGTTCGAAGTCAGGTCGATCCAGGCAGCAAAGTCCAAGAGCAGTTCTTGCCCAAGAATAAAACCCTGTCGTGAGTTGTGGCCTATTTGCCAAGCATTGCTAGCTTCAAAGTTTGGAAAATGAGAACTGCTTTTAGACTTATAAAATTTTTCTTCCATCATCCTTCATGTTTACCCGCGCACGAGGTGTGACAGAACCTTCCCGGCATGCATTTCGATCACTGACGTTCGACAAGACAAGACAAGACAAGACTCCGTAAATCACAATAATATTTAACTAATTACAGAGCGTGTTTTTTTCCTTTTTTATTCCAACATAATAATGGCCAACAAGAAGCGATCGATTGATTCAAACATAGATCTGGGATCCAGGTTGCGTTGATTTTACTTCAAATCGGCAAGTAGTGTTTTAAACTTCTGGGATCAGGGGCCATGCAGATGTAAGGAGAGAGACCTGTACGGTGCACAGAAGGGTTAATCTGTTAATCTGTCAGCCCTACATTTTTAAGCTTATACGTTGCAGGCAGTTAAAATGAAATAGAGATCCTTGCTGTGACGCTTTAACGTGAAATCAACATTTTAACCTTTTTAGGTCCGAAATCACCATTTTCGAGTTTACATGCTGGGTGAAATGAACAGCTTGCTGGATTTGAAGTGAAATCAACATCCTTGCCTTAACGTGAAATCGCGTAAAGTGAACATTTGGCTGTAATTTGAGTGAAATTAACGTCTTTGCGGTCGCGTGATAACGTGAAATCACAATTTTAACGGTTTTAAAAACCTGAAATCAACATTTTTTAAGGTTACATCTTGATTGTTTTCCTTGGCCTAACACTGCACTAACCCTAACGCGTCCTGACCTTAACTCTAACGTTATCCGAAGCGCTAACCCTAACAATGAAGCGCTAGCGCTAACCTTCACCCTTCAACACTAACCCTAGTTTCAAGCGGTAACACTAAACGTTAACTCTAAGCCTAACCTTGTTCCGTAACCCTAGTTTCAAGCGGTAACCCTAGTTTTAAGCGGTAACCCTAGTTTCAAGCCGTAGCCCTAAGCGTTAACTCTAAGCCTAGCCTTGTTCCGTAACCCTAGTTTCAAGCGGTAGCCCTAAGCATTGACTCTAAGCCTAACCTTGTCCCGTAACCCTAGTTTCAAGCAGTAGCCCTAAGCGTTAACTCTAAGCCTAACCTTGTCCCGTAACCCTAACCCTTCAACGCTAGCCCTAGTTTCCAGCGGTAACCCTAACCCTAAGTAAAACCCTAAAGGTTTTAAGTCCTTGCAGTGGCATGATAATGTGAAATCAAAATTTTAAGTCTCTGTAAATGACCTGATATCAACATTGTCTAGCTTGCGCATTGCGTGAAATTAACATTTGGCTGTAATTTGAGTGAAATCAACGTCTTTGCGGTCGCACGTTAACGTGAAATAAAAGTTTTAACGGTTTTAACCTGACATCGACATTTTTTGAGGTTACACATTGCAAAAGATCAATATTTTGCTGGATTTTAAGTGAAATTACCGTCTTTGCGGTCACGTGCTGACGTGACAACAAATACAGGGTTTTTTGCATACGTAATATCTCGAAAACGAAACAAACTTCAGCAAAAACACATGCAGAACATTGTCTAACACACCTAAACAAAACTGCATGCGAAATTTGGAGCGTTTTTGATAAATTTCATTTTTGAGTAAAAAACCTAACGCCCTTTTTCCACCGAAGCCTTC
>JAHPZR010028278.1:2500-7500 GCA_019787425.1 Platygyra sinensis
AAATAAACAAAACCGATTTTAAACACCTGTTTATATTTGATCATGTTGCCATGGCAACGGTACATACGTCAGCTTAATTATCAAAAAGTTGAAGTTTGTGTTGTTAACTTGCTTGCTGCCATTTTTGGTGACCAAAGGATCAAGGATTTTAGAGAAAACTGTAAATGAAACAGAGGTATCAAAAACTGTGTTCAGCCACCTTAATTTGGAGTAAGAATTCTGGTTGAATGGATACAAAATAATTGAGCCTTCATCTGCCTGTCCATCCTGTGGTTAGTTTTAACTGTAATGTGGGTTACGAATACATACAGTACACTATCCAAAATCACCTTGTGAATTTTTTTTTTTACCTTGTGAAAAATTAATATTTGTACAAAATTAAACAATTGTTAGTTTATTACTGAAATACTGCATGTAACATTGCCTAATCATGCAATTTTGCAAACCCTTATGTCTCCCTCTGTAGCTGTTTTAGAGGAGTTTATTGAAAAATTGCTTTGACCTCTTAAAACTATTCCTATTTCGACTCCTTTTGTCATCTGAAAAAAACCCCAGTCATTCCAGGTTTTAGGATTCCGGGCCTTATTTTCCAGATTTCTAGATTTCCAGGCTTCCAACATTCCTGCTTTTAAGACAATCCTCCCAAAGTTCTTGTAACCTAGACTATATTGTGGTGTACATTAGTACATAGGCATCTCTGTTAAATGGAGACTTTGACACTGTTTCTGATACTGTTGTGATCATTTGGACCAAATAGGATGTGCTTCAAAAAAACCACCTGGAACTTCTAAAGTTCACTGGAGCAAGTTATAAAGAAGTGTTAGATATTCAGGTGGCTGTGGGTAAAGCAATTGTCCCCAAAGTGCAAACGGTAAGAAGGTTACATGAACTTGGAAGTTGAATGGATACAAGTGGTAATTTAAATTAGAGACCAAGAGAAATTGAACAAAGTGTGTATTTGGTTTTGTCTTTCTCCACTCCTGTTCTTCCATCATCCTCTAGAACAAAACAGAATAGACAAATTTTGAGAGATTATTTAATTGTTACCTTTTGAAAAACTGTATCAAGGGATCTCCCTTTGTTATTTGTAGATTCAGTTATTGAACAGTGGTTTCTGACAGTTAACAATGAAGGTTACAATTGGGCTGCCCACATTCAAATCATTTGTAAAAGTCTGACAGATTAACTCTCATTTCTTGCTTTTTCCATTTTTTGCCTCTGCCTTTTGTCTCTTATTCCTTGAGTGCTAGCCTGTCCCTGGTCGTGTTATTAATACAGGTCAATTTGTCTTGCAGCAATAGGTAGCTTATTTAGAGTGTTTTCACATGACGTCACAGCAACAATATTGGTGTCCCAAAACAATGAAACACCGGCCATGTTGGTGACCCAACCAATCTTGCGGGAGTTAAACTCTTTTCTTAAACAAATAAAGAGGCCTAAGCTGTGTATTACACTGTGATAAAACATGATGGTCATTTGAGAACACAAGGGAAATGTAGAAAACTTGAGCTGCAGGCAAGTGTTTTCTTCATTTCTCGAGTGTTCTCAAATGATCGGAGTGTTTTATCACAGTGTAATACATACATTGCTTAGGCTTCTTCATTTGCTATAAATTATAGATTTTACACATGCAAAACAATAAAACATACTTTGTCTATGTTTTACACTCTGATAAAACATGGGTTTTTGACCAATCAGAGCAGGTGCAGGGTCCTATCTATATTTTAATATGTATTAGCACCCCGGGGGGGGGGGGGGTACTCCCTTATAAGAGCTTAATGGGGACGTGCGGCCAGCCAGGGTATGTTTTTCGGGATTTTTGTCTTAAACAGGGTATCGAATTTGTCATTTTTTGTCTTAATCAGGGTATCGGTTTATCAATTTTTGTCTTAAATGGGATATCTTTTCTTGGATGATAAACGGCAAAATTTTTACAACCTCTTGTAAATTATTATTGACTTCCGTTTACTTGGGCATTGATACCAGGCACATTAAATTTCCATTGATTACACAACAAGAAAGCCACACAATTTGTAACCGCAACTTTAAACCTATGTCTTAAACAGGGTATCAAAAATGGGAATTCTATCTTAAACAGGGTAGGAAAATCAGCGATATTTGTCTTAAACAGGGTCAGGGTATGAGGGGCCGGACCGCACCTCCCCACCCAGGAATATATCGAGTACCCCCCCTCCGGGATTAGCACCGTCTATTGTTCCAAAAAATTGCATGGCTGTTGGCCACATAAGTGATAACGCTCTATTTAGTTACTACTCGGCACATTTTATGTTATGCATCTGAAGTGAATTTTTCAGGCTCTAGATCTGTTTGAGAGATCAGGACATCAACAATCATTCCTGCCAACTTCTCTTGATGATCTTGATAAGCAGCTGCATGGAGGACTGACTTGTGGTACAATAACAGAGGTGACAGGCAGTTACTTTCGTTTTTATTGTATTGGTTCTTAATTGTCACGCAGAGATCACAGCTGAGATGAACATCATTGTAGTCTTGAAAACCTGTTAAAAGCATTTAAACTTGACCAGGAAGAGCTAATATTAATCTAAAACCTAATCAAAACTTGCTTTCTGGAGTTTTCTGGGTGGTCTGGTTCTGTCTTATATTTCATGTGCAATTAAGTTATAAAACTTTCTCATCTTACCTGTGCATCTGTAATCATATTTGTGTTGTTGCATTGGCGCGGTCCACTTTCCATGCCTCATTTTAATACTATTAAAAATTACAGTTGTTTAACATTTTGAAAGGGCAGACAACTCTAATTTCAAAATTTCTACTGAAGTTTTTCAGTAAACCCTAAGTCATTCATATACTGATAGTTTTTTTATCATTATATATTATTAAAGCCTGCAGGCAATAATTTTAAAGAATACTAGTGGTTTATTTACGTCTCATAACTGTTGTCTTCATTGTTTTTGAACTCGTAGATAGCTGGGCCAGCAGGATGCGGCAAGACTCAGTTCTGTATCATGCTCAGTGTGCTAGCAAGCCTACCTCCAGACAGGGGAGGACTAGATGCTGGTGTTATTTACATTGACACTGAGGCCGCCTTCAGTGCAACAAGGTTGGGTACCCCATATGGAGTTTTATATTTTGAACAGGGAAGTCATTGTTGATGCAATTTCTCTGTTTCACCTATGGTATTCCCTGGAGACTCTTAAAACCTCACCCCTCTGAAGCTGAAGCATCCTTGACAGTAACTGTAAAGTATTCTTCTGCTTGGGAAGAGGTGAGGTATGACATCTGTGAGTTTGTTTGGCTTGCCATTTATGAGATTTATATAAAAGAAAATATTATAGTTTCACCGAAAGACATGTATTGTCAAGTACATGTGTGTATGTATTGTGGAATACCCGTATAAGGAAGGTCAGGTTAGATAAAGGAGAAGAGAGTTTTCTAAAGCTAAGGGGTGACCTGGGACTCCCAGAGCCATGGCTAGATGGCGCAGTGATGAAGAGGAGAGGGGAAAGTTGGTAGGTAGGTAAAGTCTGCATACAAGCCAAGTGACTCAACAGGTTGGAGCTTATCCTGGTTTCTGTAGCATGAAGTAACTAGGAGTATTTCTACTCCCTCCTAGCTGAGATGATGGTCCATTGCAGGGGTACCATTTACTGGCCCCCAGCATTAAATTCTCCAGTACCCATTTGTATCCCTGGGTGGAGAGATGCACGGTGAGAGTAAAGAGTCTTGCCCAAGAACACAGCATTATGTCCCTGTACAGGGCTTGAGCCCGGACCGCTTGATCGAGAGACAAGCACACTAACCATGAGGCCACTCTGCCTCCCACAAGGAGGGGAAAAGGAGCGGGGGATTTAAAAAAAAAGCTTCCATGGGAGTAGTATGGGTATTTTCTTGAATAGCACGTTATTGTTGAAATTAAGAACATCAGCCAAAAGAACAACTTTTTAGAGTGACTTGATATTTATATCACATATATAGCTATTATCACTCTTTAACATATATAGCTATTATCACTCTTTAACTATCATTATAATGTAGATTGGGCCCTGCGCGCGCTCTGATTGGTCAAAAACCTATGTTTTATCAGAGTATAAAACATAGAAAAAGCGTGTTTTATTGTTTTGTGCGCGTAAAATCTATATCATAAAGCAAATGAAGAAGCCTAAGCCGTGGATTACACTGTGATAAAACACTCCAGTCATTTGAGAACACTGGAGAAATGTAGAAAACACTCGCCTGCGGCTCGTGCTTTCTACATTTCCCTCATGTTCTCAAATGCCTGTCGTGTTTTATCACAGTGTAACACATGGCTTAGGCTTCTTTATTTGTTAAATAAAGGCTCCTTTAATTCTTAACCTTACCTAATATCATAAGCATGTATTAAATAGATAGCTGTAACTGACTCCCTTTGCACCTGCACGCCTATGTAAAGAAAACCAGTTTTGGGACTAGTTCAAGCCTGAAAGTCATTCCCACTTTAATAAGACACTTCCTCTCACTCATTTTATGATGCCAAAAAGTTGTAAATTATACCTCTAGCCCAAAATTATGCAAAATCCACTAGGTCTTAGCTATGCCATGTTTCTTTGCATGCTTTAGGTAGCCTGTAATTTATTGGCTGTGGAGTGGTCTTGTTGTGATATTTTTGCAACCACTGTGGTTAATTAGAAGGTATTTTGACTTAGAGTTAGATTATCCTGTTCTCATATTAATTAGCAATATGGTAAGCCACAATTATGTTTCACTCTTGACCAATGTTTTTTTTTGTTGCAAGTGAATATATAAAAGATCAGATATTTGATCAGACATTAAAATTTTGTTGTTGTCATAGATTGATTGAAATGGCATCTAGTCGGTTTCCAGATCTTTTTGGCACAAATGAGTCATTGCTTCAACTGTCAGAAAGAATACACGTATACTGGGAGTCTACATGCAGTTCGTTGTGGGATAGGTAAGGACAGTTCGTTATGGGATGAGAAAGGACATTAATGCTATGCAAGACCTCAGTGATGCTAGTGTAA
>JAHPZR010028278.1:15000-65000 GCA_019787425.1 Platygyra sinensis
TGTAGAAAGTCATGCACTTGAAACAGTCAATTTTTTATTCCTCTGATTTTCGTTCTCGTTGTCAAACAAGGTTTTGATTTCCAAGTCTCCAGTGGCTCCGTTTGCGTCGTTTGTGTACACAATCAATGCACAAGGAATAGTTCTGGAGCGGCAAGATCCTCCAGGTCAAGGTGAATGCATGAGTAAAATATCGATTACTTTGAAATAAATTTTACGCGGTGTGTGTGTGTGTATGACATCTGGTGTGGTTACTTGCTCTGTTTTTTTCTTCAAAACATGAAAATACATGAAAACGATATTTGTTATTTGTTATTTAACTGGCTCTTGTACATCTATAACAATCGCTAAAGTATGCGAGAGTATTAGATCGGTATCATTGCGAAGAAATGTTATTGATGTACATTTAGCTTATGATATCTTCTCTGTCACCTCACCGGAGTAAACAATGAGAGTTTGTGAGAATTACTGTCACGTCTATTTAGAATTACTAACTTGCTGGCATTAAGGTAATTACTTATTGGTATTGCATTGCGCATCCCTACTGGGTACGATTTTCGCGTCATTAGCGCGCGCACATGAGCGCGTGCACGTACAAAACGTAAGAGATTTCCCTCAAACTAAGCTCGATAGCTAAATAAATGCTCCTGTTCTATCAAACGAGCACGGTGACCCCCGACTTTTTTCAGGTATTTGCAAAGAACAGTCAAATAAATAACATATTCGAAAAAGAAAAAAGTTTGATAGTAGAACATGACTTTTTTTTGGAAATTATTTCCATACTGGGTGTATTTTGGCCAAGACGAAGACTTCAAGCTAACCACGGAACTGTCCGAAAAAGTGCAATACAGTAATAGCCCGCGTATAAGTATCTGGGGTTTAAGAACCTGTTAGGCTAATTTTTTCATTTTAAGCCCCCTCCATCCATGATCCACATAAGAACCTATTTAGGCTAAAATTTTAAGTTAGGCTCTTATCAGTGGGGTTGCTGTAAAACTGTATAGGTAGAAACTGCTGAATTAAGATCATCATCTATTTTTCTTTCAAGCTTAAGTGCCATGCTGTATGTCTATTGTGGTTGCCATTCAAATAATTCCTCGAGTATTTGCAAGTACTGTACTCTACTGCAGTATCGTATCAAAGAAAGCTTTCTGGGCTTTCTGACCTTCTCCAACTGCTCTGTGGTACAAATAAATGATTTACACTGATATTTATGATATATATAGTATATTCAGATGAAATTCACATGCTCTATGGTACAAATAAATGATTTACACTGATATTTATGATATATATAGTATATTCAGATGAAATTCACATGCTCTATGGTCCAAATAAATGATTTACACTGATATTTATGATATATATAGTATATTCAGATGAAATTCACATGAAAATAAGTAACCAAGACTCGTCAGTTTCTGTATAGTGATTCGAATTTTTAACGCATAGCAAGTAAAAATATCCCATTTGAAGAGCCTGCTGACGCGTTAACGAGCACGGTGACCCCATTTTTTTATTACATTTTTTAATGTTCATATCATGAATGTTAATTACGCCAAGTTAAAAAAAGTTTGATAGTAGAACAATTTCGAGGGAATAACCTTATTGAATTTAAAGAGAGATTATTGGACTTGTAGCGTATAGGAACTAAAAACACTGCTGGGTAAGAACAAGTGTCTCCATTTTAAGCAGGGTTCAATTTTTTGTGTTTTGTTGTTTAGAATATCTGACACTCGCGTTTTGTAAATGGGT
The DNA here is from genome assembly GCA_019787425.1 of Platygyra sinensis. NCBI lineage: Eukaryota > Metazoa > Cnidaria > Anthozoa > Scleractinia > Merulinidae > Platygyra > Platygyra sinensis. The sequence continues at coordinate 16,753 of JAHPZR010028278.1, forward strand.
TATCATCGAATTGGAGCACAAAACTCTCCAATCACAGTGACTGAAATAAAACTTAATCAACCAATCACCGCAGATGAAAAATTGCAACTGCTGCCAAGCGCGAGAACAACAACAACAAGAACAACAATATTTATTCACACTATTCAGGTATAAAGGAGAAATGAGACAAAAAACAAACTAGAAAACGAAATAATTAACAACTATTCACCTCAGTGTCGGTGGCTAGCGGTGGATATTTACCGAGCCGCGAAGCGGCGAGGTAAATACCAACCGCTAGCCACCGACACTGAGGTGAATACATGTAGTTCTTTTATTATATACTAAAGCAGTGAGATAATATACACCACAAAAAATTAATTTGGATGATTTCCTCACTTGCTACGGATCAAACCGGGACGCCATTTTTTCTCGAGCTGCTCGGAGGTAAATAGCAAAGGATATTTGGAGTTTGACGAGCCAATCAACGCACGCCTTCAACACTATCCACTGTATGTACAATTTTTGAATCAGTCGGGAATTTATGTAATTGTTGTTGTTAACTGAAGCTTAATTAGGCATACCAATTACACTGAGATATCAGCAATCCCAAAGCAAACAGATAAATTGATTTCAACGGGTAATCTGATCTGAAACTAACGTTTGACAACGATAATCGATTATAACGTCATACTGACAGTGTTTTTAGGGAGCTGAAGCAAACCACGACGACGGCAACGAGAACGTCACCAAACAAAAGGTTCAATGAGGAAAACAATAGCTGTGCACGTTCGTTTTGAATCTTTGTACATTTCTTTGCCGTCCTCTGCAAAATAACAACGTGAAATGACCAAGTTCTGCTTCGTCTACGGAACGTGGAGGACAACTGCTAATTTTTGGTATTTCCATTTGGAATTGGACGGTGCCATTGCATATTTAGCCAGAGCACGTTTTCAGAGGTGCCGAACAGATCCAGACAATCGCAAATTTCGCTTGTAAAATATAAATTTGTTTTCTACCAGGGGTCGTCGTTGCTTACGCTTCCTTTTGTCTCATGAATTCAACGAGAATCAGGAGATATATTAGTAATAATGGTTACCTTTTTCTCTTAATCCTCCTGCTCCTAAAACGACCGTTGACGGTTCAGGCTGCTTTAGATATGGTGGGAAAAAAACGAAAGAAAAAAAAACGAAAAAAAAAAAACCAAAGAACGTCGCTATTCTCTTTTGAGATTATTGATATTGGTTTTGTTTCACCGCTGTTAAAAGTGTTGCCTCTCTTTGTTTTTTTAGGACACGGTGGAAATCCATCGTTACAAGCAATTCAAGTTCGTTCAGCATTCTAACTTGGTTGAGAGGTGATCATGAATAAGAATTAACTCCAGTTACGGAAGTGCGGAAAGCCATCGGATTTTAGAAGGTACACGATTGGTTTATTGCAGTGGTGTTTTTTCGCCAAGTTTTGGGCCGAAAAGTCGATGTTGGATTAAGGAAGGTTTTCAGTGAAGAGGCCTTTCATGAAAATCCCGTGAAAGACACGTGACCGGAATGTGTTGGCGTAATCAACCTGTTTGTGAACTGAACACTCACACGAGAGAAGTCATGACCGTTTGTGTAGCGGTTGTCATGTTACACGTTTCATTTTGCGTGTTCTGTTACGCATGTTTGTTAAGCGTGCTCAGGCGTAGGCAAATGTCTCACTGACCGAAAGTATCCCGTTAATAAATTACAACAAATATGTGTTTGTTTATTGTTCTTTAGAACTGTCAGTCTTGCGTTATAATATTAAAAGCCGATTTCGATATTTTGAAATTCTCAGTTCCGAGGCTTGCGGGAGTAAAACAAAAGAAATCACTTTGTGGCGAAGGGATGAATAAGTGATTTCTTTTGTTTTGTTCACCCAAGCCTCGACACCAACTTAGAACTTAAAGGGGCATTGTCACGCTACTTGGCAAGTTTATAAAAAGCCAGAAGGAGTCTTCGGATCAATTAAATTTCAAAACTAATGATATAGTTTTGATATTAAAGACTATTTGAATGTACTGAAACTGTTTTCTGTCGCCTGTCGCTACGGATGTCAATGATGGAAATGGGATTGAAACTTGAAAAAATTTGCTAATTTTTTCAAGTTGTGATGCTACGACGGTTCCAAAAATCCTCAAGAAATTTGTTATGGTTAGCCCTCGCTGATAAAATCCATTTGATATCTTAGTTGTAGCTTTACAGAAGCATTTTGTTTATGATCAAAGCCTCAAAGTAATGCCGATTTCAGCACAGAATTGACCTAAAACAGGAAAATCCTCGTGACACTGCTCCTTTAAATATATCGAAATTGCCTTGCTAAGACCGAAAACAGAAGAAAGACTAAATCTCACCAATGGGGTGATTTCTATAGCTTTGGTCAAAGTTTGTTATTCAACTTTTTAAGCCTGTCACTGGATCAATTCATGCTAAACTACGGGCTGTTGTGTTTTTTACGGTTTCCTGAAAGTTTCCAACACTCGCGCAAACCGTATAGCAATTGGCCCGATTTATACTAGAGACGGATCATCCGTCTGGGACGAATTTGGGCAAAGAACGATAGTTCGTCTGATAATTCGTCTGCGTATAAATACGGGCAAACAGACGGATCATCCGTCCAGACGAAGTATCTGGATAATTCGTCTTCATCGACGAATTACCGGGGATAATTCGTCTGAACGGATCATCCGTCTGTGAGTATAAATGCGGGCGAAGGACGGACTATCGATGAAATCAACACCTCGTTACATAACGCCAGCGGTCATTTTGCGAAAAATAGTAAACTCAACATGGCGGACAACTCGGTGGGAAAGCCCAAAAAAGAACGGGTTTGGACTGAAACGGAACTAAAATTCCTTGCACTCGTGCTAGCTGACGAGAAAACAGAATTTGCGGTTCGACTGGAAACACTCGCCTTAAAGAAGTCTGCAAACAACGAAGTCTTTGAAGAAATCTCAAAGAAATTTAACGAGCTCATGTTGTCGAACGAGTTTAAAGAAGAGAATGAAAGGGAAAAAAGCAAGTCCACAAGCAAACGGAAATACACTATATTGGACACAAGTCCAGCAAAGCTTCGCATTAAATACAAGTTCCTGAGAACCCAGTGGCGAAAATTTACTGATCGCGTGAAAAAGGGAAGCGGAAAGTCACCCAAAACAGAACCCGAGTGGTTCACCATCTTAAACCCAATATTCTCCGACACCATGGGAAGCATGGATACGGCTTCCAGTCCCAGTGATGTGCTTTCAGAAGAGTCTTTCTAAGAAATCACCGATAGTCGTATCATATAGTTCGTCCCGTATTTATACTAGACGGATGATCCGTCTGGACGGATGATCTGTCTGGACGGATGATCCGTCTCTAGTATAAATCGGGCCATTGTTATTTTCATATATTTATTTACTTCACACCATGGTACGGAAGGTAATCATATCTAGCTCTGTGTTGACCAAAATGCCAGGTGGGGTCATAACTTTGTTGAAAGCTTTACATTTTTCCTTTCTTTTCCTGTCACGACAACTTTTATTTTTTAGGCTCTTCCATTTCACCCTCCATTTCCTATCTCAGTAACTGCTTCTGTGCTCTGTCGTTAGTCGTTTTATGTCGTGGGAAGGTCATATCTACAAAAGCAGTAGAATTTATCTCGGGTGATGTTGCGGACTATTATTGCGTTCTCGAGGAACGAGAGAACGCTTCCTAATTTTGTTTTGGCCCGTCTGCAGCCCAAGAATATCAAGATTATTTGTGAAGGCTGCTAATTGGCCGCCCCGCTAGGTTTTTTCAGGGGCTTTTGACCTCGTTTTGTGTCCATCTGCTACGTTATTCTCGTGGTGTTTTGTGGCATCTTTCGTTGCCTTTGACGTTTTGGGGTTTTCTTTGAACTGGATGTTCTCACTCTGGTTGCATTCGACCAAAAAGGGAATGCAGTCCTAGTGCAGACTGGGGTGAGATTTCTTGGCCGGGCGAAAACAAATTATATCATCGCAAACACCTGAAGCCCGGACGATTTGCTTTATCGATCGTTCGCGATAGTTTTGGACCGTTATTTTGCTCTTATTAACCGAGCAGGTCTGTGTGGGAGAATCTTGATCGAGGCCGTAAGTGCAGGCCGAACGCAGTGAGGTCTGTACACACGAACGAGGTCAAGAATCTCCTATACAAACCGACTTAGCTCAGTTAATAAGATGTTTATTATATGGCAAAAACAATAACAATTTAATTCGTTCAATGTAACTGGTTTGTACTAACTGACATTTTGATTGCGAATGGCGATGAGCCGAATTAAATTCTTCCAAAGTTTGCTGGTCTTCTTTACTTCTTTTTCATCGGCTTTTTGGCACATACAGAAATAAATATTGATAGATGAAGAAAGTCAATGACTTTGCATTTTAGTTTGCAACTTTTTGACTGCAAAACATTACCGGTCTTGATGCCGGTCTAAAAATCTAGACCGCGGTCAATATCGTTGTCAGCCAATGAAATTCGTGAATTTGGTAGTTCCCAGTCCTTATGAGACGGAGCCATGTATTAAAGGGCCCTAGTCAGCCACACCTTTGTTTTTGTTTACATGCGAGAATTTGGCTATTATATTTTATTTGGGGCCTGTCGAAAAAAAGAAATATCACTGTAGAACTACTCAAGATAATTAAACATACCTTCTGGAACACAGCTTACAGTAAAACAATAAGAATTCGCTTCATCATGCTATATCAATAATTTCGATGTCATCGAAAATGGCGGAGGCTGACTGCAAAACTTCAACCGTTCACATAAAAGTAATAATTTCGGCAACAGACAACCATTATCACAGGCGCAGAACGCAATTCTAATCTTTGATTACTACTAGTAAGTATTGGTAATAGGATTGAGTGGAGTCCAATAGACCTTTTTCGCTTGTACAGTTGTTTTCCCAATACAGATCATGTGATGATACTCAGGAGATTTGATCTTTTGTTTTGTTCATTAAAAAGGGTACATTCAAGCATGAATATGTCTGCATGTACTGTTTTTAATGAACGAGACAAAGGATCAAATCTCCGGAGTATCATCACATGATCTGTATTGGGAAAACAAAATGTACAAGCGAAAAAGGTCTATTTGGTCAGTAATCAAACGATTGTTACAGGGAGTCCGCGAGTCTGCTTTGTTTATTACGTGTATCCATGATTACTGACCGAATTGGTCCACCCGAAATCTTATTACCAATTAATCATAACAATTACAATTTCCGAGAAAAGGAGAATAGCCAAGTTATGAAAAGGGAAAATTTGCATTAAAAGACTGACAAACTGTCCGAATAACAACTTGGCAAGTGAATTAATGGAAAATAGGAGTTTTTTAAACAATCACAATCGAGGAAATATTATTTTTAGGATTAAAATAATTATCTTGGGAGTAAAGGAAAAATTGAGGTATCGCTGGTTCTACAAGTTCCGGAGTTTCCATAGCACTCTGTTCCTTGTTTTAGTAACACCCACGCCAGTTAGGGAGAGCTCGATTGCTTTACCCAAGAGCAAGGCATTTGCTTTGGTCAAGTCATAGTTATTGGCGGTTGTGGGTTTCTTTTAGAGAGCTCAGCATTGAATTTTAATTACTCAGTTAAGTTGGATTTATGTTGAGATGCACAATTTTAGTGGACATGAACACCATAAAACAAGCTTCAGTATTGCCAATGTCAGACCTCTCAGGGAGCCAATGACAATGCTCTTTTCAATCATGGACCAGTTTGATTTATAATAAAATCCATTTTGGATCGTTAGATGGGTAATACTTTTAAGAGGGGGAATTTATCTTCACATCTTTCGGACGCTTCTTTTTATACAATAGAAGATTTAGGTAATTCTCGATCTCCTGTTTGATTGCATTGCCTTGCCCGGTCCACCTAATTTTGTCCCATTTACTAGGTCTTTCTAATGCGAACGTGAAGTACGCACAAGCTGCTATTAAAATCGCAGGCGTACACGTACGACGTCATAAGTTAGTGACGTCATGACCGAAAATTCTCGAGCCGTGATCTTTGTAGTCAGCACGAAGAAACAACGACCGAAAATCCATGAAATCATGTTGGATTTTTGCCCATCAGCCTTAACGGTTCACTGACCTGACCAAACGCTAGCGATGTGCCATTACATTGATGTTCAGCGTTGCAGGAAAACTGGAGGCGGAAACAGGGAAAAATATGTTTTTGGAGTTATCTCTCTTTCAGACTAGGAGTATTGGCTGTAGACGGTACAGGTTTCCTCCGGATATCCAGAAAGCAATACATTTGTCGCATAATTTTCAGCAAAGTGCAAGGCTTTATTTGTTTTCACGAGAAACTGCTTAAACTGCATTTTAACATTTCCGCTGAAGCAGAACTGCCCTAGCAGTGGCTGAAAAGTCGGGCTGTCAGGAAATCACTGAAACTGCTACCACGGCGATATTTTATATTCTTTTCCGTACACTCAAGGACGTTTTCTACCGCGGCGCACGACATTCAATATTTATTCATTCACAGAAATAGACACTCATCTTCCCGGCGTTCAAGAACCGTGCAGCTAAGCGGATGAAACGATTTTTCGTTTAACCTCACAATTTTTTATCTAACCTCTCACACTTTTACCCCTCTACTGGCTTTTAATTTGGTTTACTACTCGATTAAAGCCAAGCCAAATTTTTGTTGCAGATTTTCACGGACTTGTCGAGTAAGATTAGGGATTTGGATATTCAATTAGTATGCTGACACGTCTTGGCCCGTCACGGAACAACCATTGTGGACAATCGAATGCTTTCAGCCTTTCGACGGAATTAGTTGACGTTGTCACGTCAAATTTCCTTTTAAGTTTGTAGCGAATTCAAAGAGGCTTCCAAAAACCCTGACTACAATGTAAATATTTAAAATTCCTTCAATTGACAATATGTTCATTAAGTTATATTTGGACAGTGTGCTATAATATCATGTTTAATCTTTGCCGTTTGTCGAATTTGTCAGTCTCTCAATTTTGCCCAATGTGTCACAGTAACATCTTTGGCAGAGTTCAAAGACATTGTTTGTGGTTGTCAAAGAAAATGGAAAATGCCTCCACAAAATTAGTCGTGTTTAAAGCAAATTTTGTTTTAATGATAAACTTTCTTCATTCGCAAGCTAATTGCTGTTTTATTCTATCGTTGACTTAGCAGATTCCATGTTTAATCAGAGGAGAAATGTTTTGTCCAAACAAAACAAAGCCTCCTTTTAATGGGCTTGACCTCAAATTCCAGTGTCGGCCTTTTAGGCACCAACTTGTCTGTGTTTTGGCACTCCCATGTTAATGAGGTTACGGCCTTTTAATAGCTGAAAATCAACCAATCGAAACTGCATCGTTTGTGTCTATTCCTCTGCCAAAAATTGAAGATAACAAATGCCTGTATGGAAATCGCTAAAATTTAAAGCTATCGCGTGCCTATATTCATGTTTCTTTGGCATACAGATATGCAATTTCGCATTGATTGGAGAGCTTTTTTCAGAAAAGGCATTTGGTTAGGTACTAGCTTTACTTGAACAAACCTTCATTTGAACTTTGTCAAAACAATTTGACACCTAAAACATAGTTTGCAATTCAAAACACTTTCACTATTTGATTTAGACGTAAAATTGTGTACACAGGTGGACCGAGAAAACAAGCCAAGCTTTCAGAGTTGTTATCTGAAAGACGAGAGATGAAGCCAAGACAGATTTACATGATGATAATTGGGTAATTGTTCCTGGATCTCTGACCAACTGCAGATTATTTTTAGGGACTTAATTAAGACGCGGAAACTTCTGGCGAATACTCTTCCTTAAACGGGGTCATAAGTTATAGGCTTTCTCAGTCTCTGGAGGCTCATAGACGGAAATATTGCTCAAGATATGTTGAAATTCAGGATAGGACGTTATCGACAGCAAGTTGTTCATGTAAAATAGAAGATGATAAAATGTTTAATACCGCTATCTTTATAACGGATGTACAGTCCAAAGCCATTTTTCTCATCACCACAGGAGGTATACAAACGTAACAACATTTACAAAAGAATTCTGCAGTTCAGGCTTGCAAATTTTGTTGCTTTGAACGTGTAAAACGATCTTCCCTTTCCAACTCAATTCAAGATCCCAAATTGTAGATGGAATTCGATTCCTGGCTTCGAACTAGCTTTATCTAGGACTTAATTGTGGTCCGTACGTGCTGAAAAGAAAAGCTTCCTATTAATGTAAATTCACAATTTTCCAATTTATTCTCGGAAACAACGAACCGTTGTAATAAGCTCCCGAGGGTGACCTTTGTCTGCAACACTATCCTGCAGGAAATTTCGTCATTACCGAAATTGGGCAACGAAACTACACAATATTTTTGTAGCTTATTCAGGTGACAGGAACTTCCTCCGCGACAACTGAATCACCCTTTATTTTACCAGTTATTGGATGTAAGATACATTCTTTTTGTTTTCCTTAACGCGGTATTGAGTATTTTAAAGCCTTCAGTCTTTTCCGTGACATTTCGCGGTATTGTCGTATTACATAATCCACTTGATTTTTTTACCATTTTCTGCTCTCAGGGAAAAAAGTTATGCTTATTAACGACCTTAATTTCTACCGTTAGCTTGGTAGGCTTTCTTACGTAAAATTGACTCAATAGCCAGCCACTAAAGAAGCCAGTTGCAGAGACTTACATTTTACAGGGTTTGAGTTACTGTTACAGGGTGTAGATTAGATAATGACGTCATTCATCAATCTCTCAACAGTCTCAAGTGCGTGTACAACATGTATGCGTAAACGGCGGGCGTATAAACTCCAAAAAGTCGTTAAATGAAGTGCGTAGAAAACTTAATTTAAATTCACCACTTGCGAAATTGTAACTCGATCAGTGTTATCCAGCGGCGAAATGTTCTGCTGCTGTAATTAAGTGAATTGAAACTCTTGAGAAGTTAAATTTGTGACAGTATATATTTTTAACCCCCACAGGCCAATGAATGTTGTAAAGTATGAACTTGTCACTCAGTTGCTTAAAATGCCAATTCTAAAGCTTTATTAACAGATACGCATTGCATTCATGATAGCATCTGGTCAAGGCATCCTTAAGGGGCATTGTCACGCTATTTGGCAACTTTATAAAAAGCTAGAAGGTACCTTCGCATCAACTGAATTCCAAAACTAATGATCTAGTTTTGTTACTGAAGACTATTTGAATGTACTGAAACTGTTTCCTGTCGCCTGTCGCTATGGATGGCATGGATGGAAATGGATTGAGATTTGAAAAAATTGACCAATTTTTTCAAGTTTTGATGCCATGAGTTCCAAAAATCCTCAAGAAATTTATTATGGTTAGCCCTCTGTAATAAAATTCATTTGATATCTTCGTCGTAGCTTTACAGAAGCTCTTTGTTTATTATTAAAGCCTTAAAGTAATGATTTTAGCACAGAATTGACCTTAAACACCAAAATCCTCGTGACAATGCCCCTTTATGTTGATTAATTTAGTTATTCTCCTCGCCTTCTTCCTTGAAAACCAAGTAATACTTTAGGAGAAGTTAGATTTGATCACTTAGGAAATAACCTGATCAGTTAAAATGTGTTTTTGTTGGAAAATTGAAAGGGACAGACCTTTGCGTTTTTTTCTTGCCTATGAGATTCTAAATCATGTGAAGGAGGACAGGAAGCCATTTTTATTGGCGTACATGTACAGAAAAGCCAAATGCGATCAGTTCTTTCATGTTCAATGTTGGACTTGTGGACATGACTGCCCCCTATGAAGGTTGCACAAAAATTGACATAAAAATATCAACCGCAGAAGCACTTCTCATGACGAACTTTTGACGTTTTTGAATCAAACAAAAGTGGCTTTCCAATTTTTTAATAAGTGTTAAGCTAAGATTGCTGTAGCAATAATATTTGTTTAATAACCGCTAATGCAACGGTAAAATACTGTTAAGCTTTTGAAGAAAGAAAACAGAAAATACCGGTTCTGTATGTTGTGCCGTAACAAAAAAAAAAACAACAACAAAATATCGCATTTGTATCTTGGGATCGTAATAAAACCATCCTTTTTCATCATTTGTCAACATTTACTTTCCGAAAGTTTTTGAAAGTTTTTGATTGCCTTTTTTCATTGCACACGGCCTTCCATTTCCGTCGAAACCAACTAGTCCAACTCGACATTAACTATCGCTTCCTTGAGAGGGGGAAGCAGTTCTAAGTTATTATTCAACGGTGATTGCCGCAAAGAAATATCGTATTTGCAGATAGAGCTATGGTACTATGGTTTTCTTATTTCCGCTGTGGACACTAGACTTTGACAATTCCTAGAAAGAAAACCCTGATTTTCACTCCTTCGAAGAGAACAAAAAAAGGCAGGTTGTATATTTGCGTAAAAATAATGTGTATACTAATATACAGTTAGTTTATTAAGCTGTAACTCGTTACTAACGTTAACCTGCAAGCACACATTGCAGAATTTGACAATATGGAGTGCTGCTTTTATTACCAAAGAAGAACTGGCGTAACATTACTGATAAAAGGGCCAGTAAGAAACGTATCCTGCAAAAAAGATATTGTAGTTCTCGGAGCTCAAGGACCTCAAGTGTCTGGAATTCAAATATTATCTTTATGAAATTTTGCGATAGTTCAATTTTCGGATTTTTATTGTGTTTATTGAGAGTCTGGTTTCCTTAGGCTTTCGGATGTCCACCTCGATTCATTACCACATTTCATAATAAGCCCTCCAAAAATCACTCTGAACGACTCAGAATAAAGATTTCTGTGTATGTTTTTGGTATTAAACAAAGTAAATATATAAGTATGTAAATCAGTTAATATTTCTCTTCAAAAATAATCCTTGTATCAGCCCGGCTACGTGACAGGACAACTGACCGGAAAACCACCTCGCCACCAAACCGGAAATGAAGCACTATCGCCTACGGCTCATTCGGTCTTCCGCTGCGTTTGCGAGGGAAATTCGAAGAAAATTCTACAAAGAGAGGCAGATTTCCTTCATGGCACACAATTGTTAGAATATTGATTTCTCGACGTTAACAAAGAGACGAGAAAGAAGATGAAGGATGACAGAAAGCCGGTTAACGAATGAACGATTTTGAATAGAGATTTACAATTACTGAGTGCTCGTGTAATGCAGATTTTAATAGTTGTGTATTTTGCCCGAAGCTAGTTTGTGTTGTTTTGAAAGTTGTTCTTTGCGGCCGCGTTTTAATATACTTTAAACGCCTCACTGTAAATCTTCCTAATCCACCGAAATCCAATATTTCGCGGCTGTGTTCGAGTTTCAGCTCGATTGCCGATATCACGTAGAACCAACGCATCCATGACGCACTTTATACCTTCACTACGAATTTTGGAGTAGCTGGAAGTATAACGTGCGTGTTGGTTTTCACATCTCCTTCCTGCATGAGATTTAATATGTTTTGGAAGGATTGTGGGTGCTTATGGTATATGTAAAAGAAAAGCGAAGATAAGTTGTGGCCAATCACCCATGACGGAAGTACTGATTATAAACAATAGGACGCAAGGACTGAAAACTCCATGCGAAAGCATCTTTTGAGTAATGTCAGTTCAAGTTATTTAACTGTCCGTCAACAGTTCGACCCTGCGCTAGTCGATAAGCGTTTGCATTCGCCAAACGCTGTCTGATTTCAAGCATTCCCCGAGGCGATGAAAGAGCACCTTCTCGCCATTGGTCGAGGATAAGAAGTATCATTTGATATTCGCGTTTTTGGTTCCCTGCGGTTGGCAAAAATTCAATAGCGGGCTTCACGCATGCAAAGCTTGTAAACTGAAACTTTTTAACGCTCGACCTTGCGAAAATCGATCCCTCAATGCCTGGCATCGTTGTCGCGAAAGTCGCGCTTATGTTATTGCACAAGCATCTTTATCATTTTGCGCACCGCCCCCTGGCACCCTTCGCACGAACAATTCAAATCAAAACACACACAGTTATTTACAAAATTTAGAGGAACATTTATTGAATTGCTTTCCAAAAGACCGTTCCTATCCTCAAAAACAACTTTGGTTTCCAAATCAGTGCGCGCAACACTCCCAACCTATACAGTCGAATATAAATTATCTACCATTAAATTACGTCCAAGTAAATAGGCGATATATTAAAGAATTACTCTCTCTACCTAACTGTAACAAAAATTATGGATTTGATTCGAAATTCGGTAACAAAATAGCACTTATCGCTTGGTATTATAAGTTAAATAAATAATATATTAAATAGATAGGAATTGAGGGAGGATAACGAGAAAAAAACGACGACCATAATTTTAGCTTCCATTATTCACAGCTTTACAATATACAGTGGTAATTATTGACCAAATATAAAACGTGTACGAAAAACTTACACATAGGAATTTCGTGTTTAACACTAGCAATTCCGTCGATAATTTTCTTTTGTTTTGTTCGATAAATAGCTCTAGGACCTATAGAAACTGCTTGATGCATATAAATCTGTGCTTTAGTCCCGATCATAAAAAATATGGTTAATTATAATATATATATATATTCTCGTGCCCTATTTAGACGTGAAATAATAACTGATTCTCCAGCGTTTTGTTGACTTGATCAGTCTTTAAAATGTTAAATTACAAATCTTGTGTACAAACGTTAAACTACTAAAAGCTAATAATTTTTACAAACTCATTCCGGCAAGGAGATTCTGTTGAAGACAGGTAAGCGCTTTCGGTTGGCGGCCAAAGCATCGTAGGAGTCTGGTGGAGTAGGGGGCAAATCGTCGTCTTCTTCATCCAATTCATCCTCTTCGTTTAATTCTAATCCAGGCGAAAACACTCCGGGAGGACTGCCCATGGTCGGCGAAAGAACAGGAGAGAAATCTTGGGCTTGCGATGGGAAAGTAAAGACATTGTTAGATGCCGGAGAAGGAATCGGCAAAGGGCTTTGTATAGGACTCCCCAATGGGCTGTCGTCGTTGTAGAAGGAAAGTGGAGAAGGAGAAGGTGGAGTTAATGAAGTCGGCATCGGCGAAGTTGGCTCTGTGAGCGGAGGAGAAGGCGGCCCGATTAGTGGCGATGGAGGAGACATTCGCGAACCGTTCATCATCATCTGGGCAGCCCGTCGTTCCTCAGCATTGTGAATAAAATGGCACCTTGGTCCATAAGGGCAGAATCCGATGGTGTGAAACGTTCGGCACAACTCAGTTTTGTATTTCGGATGGCGACTAAGCGAACGCAATTCGTGAACGCCGTGGGCGAATTGGCACTTGTCGCCATACTTACAAGTGCCGTTTTCTTCAAAAGGACGGCAAAGTTCTGTCTTGTAGCGGCTGGAGTTTGAACTTGAACGTCTTCGCTCTTCTTCGGCACTCAAACTCAATGAGCGCTCTCGTTTGTTTGGCGAGCCACTGCCAGTGAGCGTGATTAGGTTCGGCGACGAGCGAGAACTTGAAACAGAAGTCGAGTGCCTCCTTGGTTGGCCGATAGGAAGTGGCTTTCGTTCGCTTCGAGGTCTTTGCTCAAAAGCCAAGCCAAGGTTTCTGTTATTCTGTTAAGGATAAACGATTAACATGTTTACGTGAGATCATAGCGCCAAAGAGAGTTTAAAATTGCTCTTAATCACCTCGCACAAAGAACCCTACTTTAGGGACATCGCCAAATGAATAGATACGATTGTTTTCACGCAAAAGAAAACGACACGAAAAATTACCTTGTACAGCACGTCATTCACGTCATAGAACGCTGAGACCAGAGCTGTGGACATGTTGCCAGCTTGACGAGTCTAAATAGACTAACGCTTCCCGTAAGTCCGATTGCCTTTTTGCTTTTCCACTGATTTGCTGAACTATGATAACACACGAATATAAAATGCAAACGTGAGAGGTGTGTCGTCTCAGTGTCAAAAAGATAATGATTTCTATGGCAACATAAATTATCATAGACCACGTGGTGAGGGGCTGGGTTTTTGCAACAAGACGCACTGGCTAGCTTGGCAAATGCTGGGAACATTCCCGACTAGTGCTTTGGTGAATGGTGCACGTATTTAGTCTTAATTTGCAGGTTAGAGTTGCGAGAAATACGCACTAGGAGCTAAATAAACGGGTTCAGGGTACAGACATAAAACACATCCTGCTCTCGTTCCTTTGTTTACAGAAGCCAATAAACGCGCTATTTGCGTCATTATTCACAGCAGGGTCACTCATTGGCTCTCAAAATCAGCCATCAATCAAACGAAAAGCCATTAGAAAGCGAAACAAACAAGCGTCTGCAACGACTACAGCAGTTTCTCTCCCGCGAGCGTGTTTGCCTATGTAAATTGTGTATTTCGTGAGCTCCATGAAATTTACAACGAACTGGCTTCCTTCACGCGATTAATTCTACCGAAGCGGAAAAAGAAAAACATTGGAAATTTCTATAGCGAGCGATGATCTGTCTTCTGACACGTGATCCTTCGTCACGGTCAAAATCATTCGCAGACAGAAAGAATGAAACTGTCAGAGATTTAAATAAAACAAACAGAGCCGTTCTAGTGCCAAACTTTTTCTTGACGAGAAAAAACCGATCTTTAGTGCTTTCGGAATTGTTACCGGCCTTTTCTCACCTAAAACAAAGCCTTCCTTCTTTCATGGATCATTTGTCAAATTTAAAAACACTTTTGTTAAATCTCTTGAAACGCCATTGCATTGGTATGGAAATTGAACCCCGCTGTTGCTTAAAATAGACGTGAAAGCAAATGATCTTTTTGTTATTGTTCGGCGTGTCAAATGGGCCTCTAAAAACAAAGCAAAAAGCGATTAATATGAACTAAGCCTATCAGGACAGGGAAAATGTGTCAAAACATTGGCGGTGTCAGGTCTCACAACTGAAACACTCACAAAGCCCACACAACACCTTCTGTTTTTAGTCACTGACTGTAGCATAATTTTGTCTCGCCGCAATATCAAATCAAATTTAAAACGTCCGTGCTTCATTCCATCGTACGGTTGAAAGCGTTGCGCTGAACCTGTTGCCAGTTTCGCGTTGAAAATATGGGCCCTGCTTCTCGGAGATGAATACCGTTTGTAGTGAAATGCGATCACCGGAAAAACGATATTAAAATTCGATTTTTGTCTCTGCGCAAGGTAACTGATAAGTTACTGTGGTGTAGCAACAGACTGCGCTACGGTGTATGGTTTTGCATACATTCACGTCCTCATTGTGTTTGAAAAGAAAGCAGGTCTGTAGCGCAAAAAAAAGGAATAATAATTAAAAAAACAAATCAAAACATAGGAAATAGATGGGTTTTCACTGCCAGCACATAAACCCAATTCACGGGAGCACGCATTTCTGGATATTGTGACTTTTAAAGAGATTATTACTGGTTATGTTTTGAAATAGACGGCTAGATTACAAAACAGTTCTGATATCCAATGATTCATCGGTAGCTACCTTATAAGAGACCGGCACAAAGCAAATCAGGCCGCGATCGAAGAACCGCCAGCGTCTAAGGAAGATGACTGGATTTTAGACCGATCTAAACAGATGTTTTGTTACGCAAAAGGACATAGAACATTCGTGTAACTACTTCAACGGATCCCAGGTTTTTGCGTAACGCCCCCTCAGACATAACAGAGATCAGAGGTGGGGCGATCTAATCTGACGTAAAACATAAAATTAACCGTGAAACACACGTACACAAGGGACCTCGCTGTGGAAGGGAGACCCTCGGCGAGGATGGGGGGTAGAAACCAGCGTATCTCCCCCCGTCTTCCAAAAATACTATAAAATATTGCCAAAAATGAGAGATAGACGGCCTTCCTTCTTCAGGGTGTTAAAATATATCCCTATACTGTTTAATCAGCCTTGCTAATTTTCGTCTATTATTCAACTTATCGCTAAAAATGAGTCATTTCTTCTTCAGGGTGTTAAAATATATCCCTATACTGTTTAATCAGCCTTGCTAATTTTCGTCTATTATTCAACTTATCGCTAAAAATGAGTCATTTCTTCTTCAGGGTGTTAAAATATATCCCTACACTGTTTAATCAGCCTTGCTAATTTTCGCCTATTATTCAACTTATCGCCAAAATGAGTCATATTTGGCCATTTTGGTTTTGCTCTTATGTCTAAGAATATCGGGGGAGTGGGGCTACCTGGGAGTTGAAAGGGGTGGGGGAGGGGACGGAGGGGGATTTATAGCCTCTTCTTATTTATTTTTTCGCGCGCTGTTTTCCGCGCTGCGCTCTGACTATCTGAACGCCTGGAAGAGGCTAGGGTTGACTCTGGGAACATGCGCGATTTCTAGCAGAGGATAGACAGTGGAACCGCTTCTTCATTTTTCCAAAAGGATTTCTAGGGATAAACTTGAGGAAGATGTCAAAACATATTGGCATGCTTAATTTGATCTAAAACATTCATAAATCTGTATGGACTGCTGCAACAGAAACCACTGCATTAGATCATTTCGTGGCAGAGGATCTAATCAGCTATATAGCAGATCGCTTCTTCGGACAGATAATGTCCGCGGACAAATATCCGCGCATATTTCCGCCCCAAATGTTGGCTATTGTTTATGTATACAGTATTTCTTCTATATTCAAATTGACACGTTTCTTTGCGTTTTTCAAAATTGTGAATTATGACGTTGACGTTTTCGTTTCTAGGCAACCTCGTTCCCAGCGTTTTTGCGAACTGCGTTACTGATGGTAACTAGCAAGACGACCATAGTCTGTTGTAACTAGCCATGTCACCTATGCTTTTAATCTGAGCTAACAGAGCTAGCTCTACTGAGCTTGTGTGAGGTCCGTATTGGGGTAGCTTAGAAAAAACCGGATGCTGTCACTGGCTAGTACATGTAATAATGCGGTATTGGGGAAATACTGCTGGAGTTTGGTATTTGCATAGTTATAGAGGGGATTGTTTATAGACCATAGGTAGTAGACTATGATGATAGACCGAGCCGTAGATTAGTCTCTTCCAGGCGTTCAGTTAGTCAGGGGGCAGCGCAGAAAACAGCGCGCGAAAAACTAAAAAAAAGCGCGTTGTTTTTTTTGCGCTGCGCCCTGACTAACTGAACGCCTGAAAGAGGCTAGCCGTAGACTTACCAAAAAACCAACGAGATCAATATTCCCGAAGCTTATATTTGACTTCACAGGCCATTTTTTTGGAAAATTCAACTCAAAATTATCCTTTAGACGTAATAGAAAGTGTATTTCTACTTAAGAAGAAACAGTTTCTCATTTGTGCAATGTTTCGGACAGACAACTTGCTCAAAACTTGGAGAAATTTTTTCCGTTTGGTCCATCTCGGCAATGCGTCGTATATTGTATACAATGGTACAGTTCCGACCTCTCAGGAAGCCATTCAGACAAACAGACTTTCTTCACCTAATTTTCACTTATTTTATTGAGTCACCTTCGTCATCACTCTGTATCATTGTAGCAAGCGGTAAATTTGCCGGTGGGAGTTTCCCCGGCGACTTCACTTGTTTCAGTCCTTCTCGGCCAGCATGGTCTTTTGATGGTTCGTCTCGAGCTCACTCTCCAGCAATCATGTCAAGCCATTTAGGCCATTTCCTGGACCGGATAAGTGGATTAATACTTCCGATGAAAAAGGGACCAAAACAATGTCTGCTTTGGCAGGATAGTATATGAAAATGCAAATCCTCTCATGCGGACGTGGTGGAACTTGATACAAGACAAAAAAAGAGCAGCGATGGGTTTTAAAATGCTGGTCAGTGCCAAAGCAGGATTGAAAACTTCGAGATCAGAAAAGTCAAGGCAAAGGGAATGTGAAAAAAAAAATGAAAGATTGTTTTGTTTCTTAGGTGAGATTTTCTCCGCACTCATATTTTCCGCCACCACTGCGGAAGGCTTGTGAACACTAGGTTGTCTTGATTATGAGGCACCGTCCACGCTGCGCCGCTGCCGGTCAACAACAACAACAATAACAACAACAAACTTTTTCTCGGTCATTTTTCTGTGTTCGAGGTAAACTATCACATGAGTATCGTGCCTTCATTATTTTTAAAAAGCTCAGGGCTCAAAATGTTTTCCGTCCAAGTGAAAGCCGTTTTCCTCTGGTTTGACAAGCGTTTTTGAAACGCGCTGTTTTCGAGACGGATTCAGCTCCTAGGTATGGACTATATATAGGCCTAACCATAAAAATAATCACGTTTTCAAATTTGTCGGCCGGCACAGTGTAAATAGAGCTTAAGCCTCCAGCCACATCATGATTACATACAAGAGACTATCACCCTCATAGTCTCTTGTTACATAAGATCATGACTCGACACAAAAAGAAGTCAAAATCATGCACGTATCGCAGATAAACGCACGAGGAGCCTGGTAATAGAATATTCAAGTTTCTCTGCTGTGGAGTATTTGAACCTAGCGAACTGACGCACTTTCAGAACTGACCGGTACAGATTCATGGATGTCACGGGATATCGCGTTTTACTGACTACCCGTCTCATTAATATTGAGAAACAACTTGATATTAATTATGGTTGCCACTTTCCTTTGACCCGAGGAAAAGCTTCCTCAATCATTTTTGCTCACTTGTCTTTGATCCCTTTTAATCTGTTAATGCAGCTCCCCCTGTAATGCGAACAGATATTACGTTTTTTTTATTTAAAAGACAGTTTTAAGACCTTTTAACTGTTCTTCTGTTAACTAATCCATCAATCTAACCATTCAAGCTCACTCAATAGACCAACAGGTTTCCTAAAGTAGGTAAATAACTGACTCTGCAAATGTTCGAGTCAAAAGAATTGGACCTTAATAACGAACAGATTGCGGTTGTCCTCATCTTCCAAGTCTATTTTCGGCTGTTCCGTTTTCTTTGGCAGCAAACCTGATACTAATCCTGTTCTTACCAAAATGCTCTGCCCTCACGTCTTTATCACATCCCCACATAGATGCAAAGTCTCTTCAGATGATAAGATGCGGCATTGTTTGCTCAACTGATTGAGTTGAGGGCTGTTCTAAGATATACAGCGGTCATGAGCTGATCCTTTTTAAGCCTTTTTTTAATATCTGACTAATTCCCTTCAACATTAATTTTTCCCCTTTCCTAAAATAACCGGGCGGCCGAACGAAACATCGGTCCTTTTAAACGCGGCCTTAAGAAAAAAAGCAGGCGTAGTTTAGAAAGTTTACAAGTATGTCTTAGATTGTTTTTCGTTTTCTTCAGTGACAAGTTAGAAAATGGAATCAAACGACAGGCTGACAAACTTACGAAGCTAGGCACAATGTTATTCATTATGGGTAACTGAAGCTATGCTCGAAAGAATATCAACCATTTCCCAGTATTTTGATCTATTTTGGAGCTGTAAAACAATATGGCAGTCATGAAATTATAAAAAGTACGCAAAAATAGAAATCTCACAATTCAGCTCAGTTTTCTTCAATCTGAAATGTAATCTTCTGTTCCCGTCGAAAACCTTCAGATTCCTAAATTACTCTACACAAAGTATGTAAAAATACTTCGTTTGAGTACTATTTTGGGAATGTATATGGTAATACTGAGCAGTCATGATTTTGTGAATGCTTTCTCGAAACAACAAGGAAATGTAAAATGAAACGTCGCACGAGCATCACAGTACTGATAGCATTCCTCGATCGAGTGTATGTTAATGGAATTGTGGGAATAAGCACAATTTTGATAACGTGCCGATAGAAACGTTTCTATAGCAAAAATAGAGAGGTCCGGCAAACAGTGGCAAATATCAGCTTGTATTTGGCCTCAAGTGATTTCCGGCTCTTTTTGACCATGTTTTGTGCGATTTTCTCGACTGAAACTGGACTCCGTGGCGTTAAACGTGTGGCAAAAGTTAGCCTTTAACCTCCTCATTGGTCGTTACCGACTTTTGAAGCATTAGTTGGAATAAAATGCTGACAGAGAGATGTTCTGCAACAGAAATATTTGCCCTGATATGGAAATGTCTCGTACAACAGGTATCCGTTGATTGAGCACATCTTTACCATAGGTCACTGAAAGATTATCAAAATTGCAAGCTACATTTGCGCAACCTTTCGTAGTCACGGTGGTGTACGATCATCACGTAGAGATAGAAACCACACTGCCAATACAAAGGTTGTGACGTAAGGTAACAGAGTTAAAAAAAAATAGCGAGAGCCTGGGATTGAGGGTGAAACGTAATTTACATTTTCTAGATACCGATCTTGTTTCAGATAACTTTTAAATTGCAATAGCAAAGCTTTTCAAGGTTAAGATAAAAACAGACTTTTTGGTCTTTTTGCTGCCAAAATTTTGGAAAAGTTTCAGTCCAAAGGGAAAATTTCCTGGATAATAGAACATAGCGGATCCAGAACTTGAGCTAAGAGCGAGGGAGGGGCCGGGTGAGGGGGGGGGGGGGTGTAGGTGGGATCGGCGGTTGTGGTTTTGTTTTGCTTGGCCTACCGATTTTTCTTCCTTCTGTGATTTCTTCTTTCTTCAGCAACATTTAAGGATTTAAGGAGGGGGGAGAGTCACCTGTACATGCGCCACTGTAGACTATTGTTTTACGACCTTTTTAACGCCTGGGATGGAAGTAAGTCCAAGCTAAAATCAGCTGAAATCAGTGATGTTGCGTTTTCAGATTAATTCAAAGATCGACACTAGCAGGGCTCCGGGATTTTGTTATTCGTTGAATGTTGTTCCTATAGTGATCAACTACAGTGGAATTCCTTTGGATAGTCCTGTTAGCTTCTCGAAGACAAGGAACTCAGTTTGACAAAAACCTGAATATATGCGTCTGAACATATCTTAATTTATTCTTGCAATATCAGATGAAAGAAAATAAGCATTAAAACTTCATATCAGGTAGAATCAAGACTGTCCAAAGGATACGTTCACTAGGGGAGTACCCCTTATAAGGGCAAAAAGGTATGTGCGGCCCCAAAGGGTAGGGTTTTTAGTCGTTTTGGTAATAAATAAAGTATGGTCTTCGCACTCTAGTCTTGAACTGGGTATGTCTTTTTTAGAAGAAGTTACTTTTTCAGGTCATAAATAGGGTAGGGAAAATCGCGGATTTTTCGTCATAAATATCCCCGGATATCTTTTAACTTACTTAGGGCCTTAACTTCTCCTACAGTATAGGTCATCGGTGGGTGTCTTTTAACGTTCCTTGCCCAGCGTAGCCTGCTTGGTAGGCCGTAGAAGAGGATGGTTTGGGTCAGAATCAAGCGCTTCGCGCGCTCGTCTGAGTCGTCTTTCCACTTTCTCTTCCCTTTGCACTCCTGCCACGCAGGCTATACCCCGCGCCGTTGTCTCTTTCCCCTGTCTCGATGTGTAGTGTGTTGTCAAGATAACATACCTCTTACTTTATCGAGACATGTTCATTTTAAGAAGATTGTTAGTAATTTGAGTAGGCAGAGACTTTTGGGTATACATTAGTATGCACAACGGACCTATTTTCGTTTCGGTACTTGTCACGTGCTCCAGTACAGCGGCGTATATCGCAGGCTACATAACCGCTATCAGCCGCCATTTCTTCCCACCATCTTTCTTTGACGAATTGTGGACCGAATCTTTTAGTGCCAAAAAGATCATTATTTGTTGACAGTTCAGCTCTTGGTTGACCTTTGGGAAAAATTAAGTACCTGTCTGAAGATATTTGTTGAAGTTCTGGCCTAAGAAAGTATACAAAAGCCGAAAAATATTCATGAAAATACGTTGTTTACATGAAAGCAGATTTCGAAGACAGCTGATGTGGGTTTATAGATATCATGTCAAATGAGTCTTTGTGGAGCGACCAATCTTCGGAACAAGACTCAACTCCCGGTCCGATCTTGGAGACCACGTTATTAGGAGGAGCAGACGACCATGTCATCGTTAAATTACTGACGACCAACAACACTACTTCTTCGAATGGAAGCGAAGTTTTGACAAAGCTTTTGACGGGGTCCTCTTCCCCTGCTGCGATAAATGTTGGAACTACCATCTTATTAACTAGTAACGTCCAGTCTCAAGGCCTGCGAAAAATCGAGCCTAAACCATCAGATTCTGGAGAAGTCATTGAAAAGGTTGAAGCAGACAACGATTCCAACCCATATGGAAGGTGAGTGGTTGGGATGTTACATAATTTAACTTTTTGAAGTCACGTTTGATACTTGAAAACTAACTTAAAGTGCTGTCTTTGTGTCTTAAATGTTGGATTAATCTTGATTTAAGTTTGGAATTAATTTCTTTGCTTAATGAAAAATTAAAAATTGTAACTGCTCAAAAAAAAAAGAAAAAATACAACGACAACAGTCTGAAAACTGGTACAGCAGAGCTTTATCTGACCCTCGTAATTCCACACTTTATTAAAAACATGTGAGCCTTTTCATGCCAAATGTTCCTACTTTGCAAGCAGACAGTATCTTCTAGTTGATGTTTTTTGTATTTTTGTTGCCTGTCTGTTTATTAATGTACAATATTCTAAGGAGAAATCAGTTATTGAGCACTTGTGAAAAACAATCAACTTTGGGGTGGTGAATGGTAAATGCAGGACTTGGCGAGAAGGCGAGACTAGAGTTTCTCTTTGTGTGCCCGAGAAAATCTGACTTCTTCAGTTGCGAGTCCAAGAGAGTGTTTTTAATGTGAAAGCAAGAGTTTCAAGTTCTAAGATGTTGAGACATCATTTAAGCTTATAAAATAGCAAACAAATCAGTACTTCTAGACTTTCTTAGCCTTGAACATCAATTGAGACTGCAAGACGCATATAACTGCAAAAAAAAAAACAAAGCTGCTAGACCCATGAAATTAAATGAAATTCTGGGAGACAGGTGGTTTTTTTAGTGACCTCTCGCCACCCCTTATACTGCTGTGATTGGAATCTTATGCTTAAGCATTCTTTTTCAGACTTCTGGGTATAAATGCCACAAGAAGAGGAGTGAAGACATGTCCACTCTGCATGAAGAAGATTGGTTATCGATCAAAACAGTGCAAGTTTTGTAGTCCCAGCAAGCAAAGAAAGAGATCAAGAAAATCTCAGCAAAATAAAGAATCGAGCAATGATGAGGAAAAAGATACTGTGCAAGTAGAGTTGGATACCACAAATGTTAATGTTGTAGTGATGGAAAGTGAAACTGAGATAGCTACTTCTGAGATCTTGAATGCTGCAGAAGATGCTTCAAAGCAAGTTCTGGAAGATTCTGAACCAGCTACAACAGCATCTTACGAAGAAGAATGCCAGCAAAATATAGCTTCTGTTGTTGATGGTGTAGAATCAGAAACAGCTTCACAAGATGACAGTGAACAAGTAATTGGCAAAAAGAATTACCACACAAGTCTGCAGGATTTAATCCATACTCTCCTTGTACAAAATCAAAACAGCAGTGTCTACATTGCACCAGACCATCAGGTGGAAGCTGATAAATTGAATATGGAACAGCAAAATTGTGATCCACAGGAAGAACAAGATGGTGATGAGGAGATTGAACAGCAGCAAGAACAAACACAAGTTACTACTGGCCCAGTGGGCAACCCTGAGAATGCTTATGATGCAAATTCTGTTGCACTGTTCTTGGGGCACCTAGCACAGCAGAATGGCAAGAAAATAAGAACTGCATTAAACCCAGTGAGTGATAACACTCAGCCTGGCACAAGTTCGTCAAGTCTGATAGGAGTCAAAACAAAACATATTGTCATCGAGGATGACATGTCTAGCCAAGCAAAGTACAGGAAAATAAGACCAAAGTCATTTGATGAAGGCCAAGCTGTTATAGAAATTCCGTCAAGTGTGGCATCAGCTGTTGAGGAAGACATGGCTGACAGTGTTGTTGAAGTGAAGCCTACAGACTCCCAGCTAAGGTAGAGACTTTCAGTAGCTAGGTTTTTATGGGTACATGTAGCCTGAATGTGAGTTTGAGAAATAGCCAATGCAGATGAAAGAAATGGTCTAAGAATAAATGTGAAGGAAATATTAATAATTTTAGTTTCATTTACAATTACTTATCAAGTGAATTCCAAATAGGTTGGTTGTATGGTGTATTGATTGAGTTTTCAGGGCGGGCAGGGGAAATCTTACATGTAATCACTGAATCTGCAAGCCATCTCCTAAATGTTAGGATTATCTGCCATTCTCTGGAGTCTAGGGTACCCTTCACTGAGAGAAGCAGTTAGACATACTATCAATGCATGTCCAGCCATGACCTTCAATGGAGGAACGCAGGCTCCTTTCCCAAACAGGCTGGTGATTGAGCCTATCTAAAAATGGGAGTAGCTAGACTTGTTTTCAATTCCTCTGACAGACTTTTACCTTAATCCTTAAGCAAAACTACCAAAGAGTAAAATTTGGCTTTTCTTCTACACTTTGGTAACTGGAGTCTTAATACATGTGTATGTTCTCTCTTTAGAATGCTTCCTGGAAATGCTACCAGAAGAGGAGTGATGCCTTGCCAGAAGTGCCAGTGTCTTATTGGCTGTCGCTCTAAAGTGTGCAAGCACTGCAAGTTTCTGTTGAATGAGTCTAATCCTCCATTCAAACGGAACAGGAAGCACTTGCGACAAGCAATTCAGCTTCACATCCCATCAAACTCAACAGTGTCTGTGTTCTCTGTAAGAAGAAGCAAGGCTGGACCAGATCACAGGTGTTTTGTATGGTGCGAAAAAAATGACCCAGAAAACAGAATGCGAGATGTCTATTCATGTGACTACCCTCCCTGTGTAACAGCAAGGGAACTGGGCAACAAGCCTATGTCCTTCTTATGTGAACATGCAAAGATTTCCCGTACTCAAGGATCAACAAATAATTCGACAGTGCTTGAACTCAATGAAGAGAAGTTATCAAGTGAATTTTGGACTGAGGAGGTGTGCAACTCATTAAAGGAATTGAATAGACAATGCAATAGCAAAAGTGTTCCTCTGGTGCAAGGCGTGTCTGACAGGACTTTTGTTGTTGTTGATCAACTTCACACAGACCAGGGCAGTAGCTTAGCAGCTGATCTCATTGGGTTTGTCCATGTGCGATTTGAAAGAACGAAAGTCAGTGGCTGTTGGCAGACTCAAGTATTTTGCTCTGGGAGGCCTTGTACAGCCTGGAATCCTGTCTTCAGTTGTGTTACCAATAAGGACACATCTCTTCCGACTGTGCTGCGATCAGTAAACTGTATTCATTACTCAGCATGTCTGTGGGGGATAATCTCTGATGAGAAACTTGTGCAGGAATTCAAACCGTATCTCGAAGGTGCTAAAGCCAAAATAGATAGTGATGTTCCTTGAACATCCATACTTTTTTCATGTGCATGTAAGTTGCTTTTCAAAGGGTTTGTGCATATTGTCTGGAAACAGCATGGGAGTATTACATGTTTTTCCAGACAGCTTTGTCCAACCTTCAACATGTCTCAGGTCTGTCAATTAACCCTTTCCTCTCTGAAAGCTTGGGGTCATGTATCATTAGTTTGATTCTAATGTCCAATTCTATCAGGCAAGTTATATTGTGGAGTAAAGCACTCCAGACAAAAGTTGTATGCCTTTTAATCTTAAACTTTTCTAAATAGAGTACTCTGAGAGAAAAATGAAACATGTTATCCATAACAGCTGGAGAGAAAGCGCAGATTATTGTCTGCTATTTATGACATTGTGATTTATTGACAACTTTGGGTGAGAATAAATAGGCTTGCTTTTATTACTGCTAATGCTTGGAATGTTTTGTTTTCTAAACCAATTAGCAACAAGCCAAAACCATTAAGTCAATGTTATGTGTCTGGAGTCTTGAAAATTTCCTCACGACACTGTCTGCATGTTGTGGTTGGATTGTTGTGTGGTACTGTAGTATTTTTTGGTAGACTTCCGATTATAATTATATGGCATTACAATGAGAAATTTGCTCAGCGACAAACTCAGTTCACCTTGGATTGGTGTTACTTGAGGACAGTAAGCTTCACCCTGATTGCTTGTAGCATCATGAAGGTGGTTGTCTGTTGTACATTGTACTAATATAGATGTCATCTTGAAATGGGGTTGCATAATAAATCATTTGCATGTTTACCAATGAATTCATGATTGTACAATTGGAAATAAATTATTACCACACAACAAATGTTTCTTGTTGGGATGACTAGCTCTCTTAGTGTTACTGGAATTTCTTGTGTTGATCAACTAGTTGTAAGTATCAATGATGAGGGTAGCCTTGTAATGATTGCAGGCTTTCCGGGGCCTCACACTTGAACAATTTTCTTTGAACCCTTTCAAACAAATAGAGTGAAAGTGATTGATGAAAGACCAAAGCAACAAATACAAATTAGACGGATTCCGCTCAAAGTTTGAGCAATCAGTGCAAAAATCATTTACTAAAAATCTACTCACATCAGATTAATTTTTTGAATGCTATTTAAAACCTCTCTCTGTAGTTCATTTCTCTAGGTGACCCCACGAAATCGCCAAGCATTCTCGAGAAATTTAATATCAAACCTCGTAAGAATGCTTCATGCGTGTTACTGTGTTTTCAACTAATGTGAAACGTCCGTTCTAACTGAAATCTGTATAACTTCAAGTTCAATTTTCTTTCACTGGGTCAGCTAAATAGCTTAAATGTCAATAATATCTTCTTACCTTTCTTAAAAATATTACTATGCTATGAGGTTTTTTTGGTAACTTAATTTTTTTGCCATTGTTGCTTGAATGTTGTGCAGAAATCATCTTAACCACTGTGAATGGGATTTACTACTTTTCCCAATACACCACTACACCCACAATTTTTTTTTGCTGCCTTCAGAGTACCAGTAATGTTTTTGATGCTGTGAGTTTGTTTCAAACCAATCACATGTTACAATGAAATGCACCATGTGAGGGCATTTTTTCTGAGTCGCGTCATGGCTTTTTCATATTATGTGATGTTCATTCACAACATGTTTACTCTTCAAGACAAAAGCTAACCATGGTTTTTTTGTTTGCCATAGAACTGTCAGCATGGCCGCTGTTTATCAGCTGAAGGTAAAATATGATCAGGACAAATTCAGAGTTTTTTTAGACGCAAAACGCCCGGTCAGCTATACTCTTGAAGATAAACACGTTGTGAATGAACATCGCATAGTACGAAAAAGTGTTGTCGCGTGTTGCCCCATGTAAAATTGTACCACGTGGTTGGTTTGAAACCAACACGCTGCATCAAAAACGTTACCCTGAAGGCAGCCAAAAAATTTGTGGGTGACATGGTCCACTGGGAAGAGTAATTAATATAACTTTCCCAAACCTAAAGCTTTCCAGCAGATAGAACAGTTGGATTTACATCATTCAGTTGTGCCATGAAAAGTGAAAAATTAGCATAAAACAAACAAATGGAAATGTCTTCATGATAACCTATATTATTTCCCCATTTCTATGCAAGTATGTTTAAATGTACCATAAAATTCAAATTTGAGTAAGATCCAACAAGAGAGAGGGATATGAATGGGGAGAGATGTTTTAAATGTGTATGATCTCTCTTGCACCAGCCATGCCAATAAACAACATGTTGGAAGGATTTATATCACCATTACACAGCGGTACTGCCACAAGAATAAAATTAAATTCACTTTCCGAGGCAGCAGTGCCTCAGGAACATCATTAAATTCATTCCCCAAGGCAGCATTGCCTTGGAGGCATCATTAAATTCTAATCATTCATAATGGGCACATTGCAATGTTCAGAGATATGTCTTCTTCCCAAACCGTGATAAAAATATTATGGCAAAAAATTTGCTCACAGCAAACAACCACCCTGCCGTGCAAGGATAAGAAAAATTTGCACTGCATCTTGTATTTGCTTGGTATATATTTCACAACTGATCAAGGATTGTGTCACGTCAAAACATTTGTGGTCATCATGTTGGGGAAAGACCTCTTATGTACAAACAAAACTTTCCCTTGTGTCAAATAAATCACTGGTAAAAGGAAATCACTTATAAATGAAATGTAGCAACTTGTGAGTGGTTTGAATAATTTATAGTAACACAAACACCAGGCTAGAATTTTCAACAGTTTATTTGAGTAGACTGGCATCCTGAGATGTGTTTGACCTGTTGCATACAGGTTAAGGAACATACAAAGTAAATGGATTAATAATGTTTGCACTCAAAGGAAGTGGCCAGGGGCCATTGATCCAGGAATTAAAGTTTTGGGCCTGCTGTCTGATTTTTGAATCATTTACCTCTATGCAAGCCAAAATATGTTATATTTTACATCCTATTTATATTTAAGACTTCAACTGTAAAATCTGTACCATATTCTGATCTTTTAAGATCTGAAACTTATTTCACACAATTGTAAACTAAAATCCACAATTCTAGTTTTGGAGGAAAACTGTTCAGAAGTTACCAATTTGAGTAGGCACAGACATGGAAAAACGTTTCTACCTAAACTGACAAAGGAACTCCTTTTTCCCGTAACCTGGCAGATATGCCAAAAATATAACTAAAGCAGACTTCAAGGTAATTCCTCAGTATTGCATCGCACATCCCTACTGCACACAATTTTTGTGTCATTAGCACGTGCACATACATCATATGAGAGATTTCCCTCAGGTTAAGCTTTACAGCGAAATAAATGCTTGCTTTCTCTTAAACGAGTATGGTGACCTATATTTTTTATTTCATAGTTTCAATGAGAACAGTATCCTCAATTTAACTGAGAAAAAAAACTAGTGCTCAGAAATCTATGGCTACTTTTTGGCAAATGGAATAAATTCTAAAGAGGGAGACATAGTAAGCCCAACGGTGCATGTCCAAATAATGCAGGGTATTTAGAGACATTTTTTCTGGGACGTAAATGAATAAACAATCAAAGAAAGTCAAACTTCTGTGTGATATAACGCACTGCATTAAAAAATAATTTATTTGTTGTGCACTGAGATTACCAAAAGTCACTTAAATAACCATATTTGTGAGTATTGTGACATGAAAACAAGCATGGTGACCCCCTCTTTTTATTACCTTTTTAATATCTCCTCCTCCTGCAACAACAGCAGATTAAGTTTCATCGGAAATCTATAGCGGGTTCTTTTACTAGGGAATCACGTTAACCAACAGTACGTGGGATCAGTGCAGCATGTTGAGAGTTGTGGAGAGGTGAGAGGGGTTCTTCCCCAGTGGCTGTCCCCTCCACTGAGGGACTTTGACAAGGGATGTTCTGCTGAGTGCAAAATTCAGCACAATGTTTAATCATGCCAAGCAATGTCACCTCTCAATTATATGATGAATATTCATTTGCTAGTCAGCACCATTTTTACCAACAAAGAAATTGGGGAATAGAAGTTTCAATAGCAGCAATATAATTTTAAATATAACGAACAGGTCTGGGTAGTGGAGAGGGTAGATACTGCTATCTAGAAGGTAGATCATTATCCACAGGATAGTGATTTTTCATGTGGATAGCATTATTCACATGATTAGCAAAAATAAAAATACATCCATTCAGTAACTGGTGCTTAGTTAGCAAACAAGTGAAACACTACTTTGGATCTTGCTATACCCTTGATACAAACTGACAATAATTAAATTACATTTGGTTGATAATATCAATATACTACAACACAAACTTGCACTAGCAGTTGATTCTTCTGATAATCTGTTGATCGGTTACAGTTCAATCGGTACCTCAAAACATAATACTCATTAAATATTTGTCACACTAAATATAATATTGGGTATCATTTTTTTCTCCAGCTTCGCAGCGGTCCAGAATCCTAAATCCTTAAATCTAATTGGCTTATTGCGCATGATCCATTGTTCTAAATTTTCCCATCCAGACCCTGATTACCGACTGTTCTGAAATTTCCAACTTTAGCAACATTTCAAGCTTTTTTGATCACACTGTAAAACAATGTGAAATGTAAACATTCAATGCAGAGACAAACAATTATTATGGATTCTGATAGTTTTTTTGTGCCCAAAACGTCACACACACTCGCAAGCGAGATTTCACCTGAATGGCTTTAACTAAATTCAAACCAAAAGTTGCTTTCAAAGCAATACCGCAGAGAAAAAATTAAAGATAACATGGTATTTGCTGCCAGTGTTGGTTCATGTTGGGAAAACCGTGCCCTTGATCTTGAGTACAGCTTTTCCCAATATGGATCGACCTCCCGTCCAGTGAAATAACACAATTGCATGTCTTGTTTGAATTTCTTATCTTAGAACAAATCACATAAGCACTGTATTGGAGCATTGCCTGATGATCCAAATCAAGTCAGTAAATCTATATAATTACTTTGGTTAACCCTATATTGTTCTTACAACACTTGTAACCATACTAGCTGTTACATCCAACTGCATGTCTTACCTACACCTTCATTTCTTGGGATGAAGCAATAAAATTATAAATAGTATTAAGATTCGTATTTTAATAAGTTAACATTCACTTTCTTCTCCGTCTTCAGCGGTAACAATCAGCTGTGAAGAGGCAAACTGTCCTTTATGGATACAAGAAGATGGAGCACATTCCTTTAAAAAAGTGAATTGTAATGTTTAGTTCGTGAGGAAAGTAGTTATTTGGCTTCATTTTTAAAGAATGCATAAACCAAAGAAAAATACCTTGCAGTCTTCTACAAGACAAACTGGACTTCCTCGGTTTAGACTTCTCTCTTGCAAGAAATCAAGGAACTGAAATGAAAGCATTATGCATGATTACATTCAGCTTCCTGTCAAATAACTTGCAACTAAGTGAGAAGTGGTGGTTCTTTGATCATTCAAATAGAACTTAACAAGCAATGTTTTGTACACTTACTGTTTGTAATAATCCCTATTCATAAATGGCTGTTGATTTAATGTTCTTTTGCATGCGTTTAATTTAGCCTCATGTATGGTTCGAAATTTCAGCTCTGTAGATGAAATGGCCTGGTGTGTGATGATTTGTTTAACAGCTACTGACCAGGTGTTAATCGCAATCATGATAATATTTATCACACTGCACATACAAGATAGTTCTGACTTTTAAGTCTGGAAGGAACCCTAGTGTATGGCCATTTGAATCTGTTGGCCACCTCTTTTCATGTAGTGTGACACTGTATTACATTAATTGACAAGATTGGCATAACTTGTAAGTCTGTGTGTAACCTTGTGCATGTGACCATTCAAATGACCTATTTTGACCTATTTAGGCCTGAAATTGTGTTTTTAAGCTTACGTGTTGCATGAAATTTTAAGTGAAATGAACATCCTTGCTGTCACGTCTTAAGGTGAAATCAACATTTTAACCTATTTAACCTATTTAACCTTACAGGCTGCATGAAATGAATAGTTTGCTTGTTTTAAGTGAAATCAACATCCTTGCTGTCACGCCTTAACGTGAAATCGCGTAAAAAGTTAACATTTGGCTGTAATTTGAGTGAAATTAACGTCTTTGCGGTTGCATGCTAACATGAAATCAGAATTTTAACGGATTTAACCTGAAATCAACATTTTGTAAGGCTACATGTTGCTAGATTTCAAGTGAAATTAATGTCTTTGCAGTCACATGCTGACGTGACAACAAATACAGTTTTTTTTGCATATGGAATATTTCGAAAACGAAGCAAACTCCAGCAAGAAAACGCATACAGAACATTGTTTAATGCACCTAAACAACTGCAGGCGAAATTTGGAGCGTTTCTGACAAAGTTCACTTTTGAGTAAAATACCTAATGCCCTTTTTCCATCGAAGCCTTCAATTGTTTTTGTTGATTTGTGCAAAAAACTTGTTTTGTTGAACAAAAAAATGAAAGAAACCCTTTGTTTCATATTTGTTCGTATAATTATGCTAATCTGGTGCTTAAATTTTTAAACCATACATGTATTACCTCTGCAGAGTCATTAAAAAGTTCATCTTCATCTTCTCCTGGTGGTCTGTTTTTCATCACTGCTTGGAATTCCTGATCTGGACTTTCCTCAGCAATGTAGAAATGGCGATCTATGTATTTTGTGCGAATGAAGTTTTGCCTTTCCTCCCTAATTAAACAATGAATGTTAATTTTACATTTAAGCATTAAGTGGTAATGCTTACCAGTGGAAGCGGAAATTGCCAGGCTACATAAAGTTATACACGTAACAAAAATAACGCTGATTGAAAGATGTGTTTAAATTGTCTCTTTTCAATCGATCTAGAGACAACTGGATAATCTCTTGAAAATGCTTGATTTGGATTGTCACAATTAACAAGAAGCATTGTATGACGACTCAAATAATGGTGGTCACAAAGACAGATTGATAAGTTGCATTACCAGTGTGAATATATGACAACTCGTTCAGAATCACGAGGTGTTACTGATAATCTTAACGCTCTTTGGGTTGGAAATTTAAAATAAATGATATTAGACCTTGGAATAGAAATAATCTCAAATCACTTAGCAGTCCATGGTGATGTTTTTCTGCTTTGCAACTCTCAAGGTCATCACTGTCATGCAGCACTTCTCAGAGTGCATTGCATGACAGACAAACAAAACAAAGATGCAAAGAAATTTAAGTCATGCAAATTATTAAAGGGGTTATGGTCTCTTATTCAAGGGATATGTTTGATTATGTCTTTTTAAGGGTTAATGTAACTGCCTCTTACTTTGTGCAATCTCTTGTGGGTTTTGGACATTCTCCCAGATTGCCTTCATATATCCTATTCACTTTATCATTACCCATAGCTTCCATGAACTAGTAAAACAAAATGCAATCAATAATTATTTCTGGCAAAAAGTGGAGTGCTTAATATCATGCACATGATAAAGAAAGACATTTTAACTCTGCAAGTGTACAATAAACAAGCGACTGAGAAGATCCATTCGTTTCCCTGTTTAAAGCTTAGCAAACACGAAGTAGTTTGAAAACAGCACACGGCATTTTTGAACCGAGCAAGGGATGATTCCAAAAGATACGCTGTCACAAAAGCGTTCTTTGCACTAAAAGGGGGAACTGATATTACCCGAAATATGACTGCTATTGGCCGTTAAGACGAGAGTGTGGTATCGCACGCATGAATCTGAACTCGAAAACGGATTGTATCATGCTGACAATGCTAGAGCGCATGCGTCTTACATACTGTGTTCAACCGCAAGGAAAAGCACTAAACGTTTGTGTATAATTGTGTATGAAATGCATCGACCCAACATATAGTTAACACTAACGCTAATCAATCTGCGCATCTGCGCATGCGCTTCGTGTAAATCGCTTTTGTTCTTAAGAGAATAGTACCACAAGGATAACAAGAGAATATTGGAACCATATATAGTTTTCTGATATTACGAAAAAACTTATGTAAGTATGGTACATTTTACGTAGCAATCAAAGGTACCTACCCCACCCGCTCAAAACAAGGCTAATTAATTAATTGAAATTAATTAATTAAACAAACATTAAAGTTTACACCTTATTTCCATAGTGCGTTAGCGGCGTCAACCCCCAAACCATCCCAATAGTGCACTCTGCACTAAAAAGGATAATTTCTTTAACACCAATGATTCAGACCTTTCACACTTTCGGACTCACTAGTAAGAAAGTTTGTAAAATGTTGAAAATCGTAATGATTGTGATGGAATGTAGGTAAAATGTCTGCATTTGAACTGGCCTTATCATCCATCAGGCTGGGACCTTCTTCAATAAAATGTCAAAAGTTTCATTCATTGTCATTTCTCTGAATTTCCTTGTATATGATTTTTGCTCGCAATGTTGATTTCCTCTCACCTTCACAGTTGGTTCCTCCCACTTATCTAACGTAAGTGATCTTACTTTAGACACATGCACTCCCAGGCTGCGATGGATTCCAGAACATTCAATACAAACCAAGATCCCTAGGTTAATACTCGCCCAGTCTGGTCCTGAAGACAAAAATTGAAACATCACATAGGCAGGTGTCTATTAATGCCACAAGAATTTTGTTTACAACAATGGCAAGGTACCTTGCGC
This sequence comes from Platygyra sinensis, assembly GCA_019787425.1. Lineage (NCBI taxonomy): Eukaryota > Metazoa > Cnidaria > Anthozoa > Scleractinia > Merulinidae > Platygyra > Platygyra sinensis. The sequence continues at coordinate 50,512 of JAHPZR010028278.1, forward strand.
ACAAATGAGTAATTTGATTTCTTCAGCTAAAACATTGGCTTGTCTTGGTTTTTGATTGATCTAATTTGCCCTCAACTAATATGTATATGAAAGCCAGTTCACAACTGAAAAGGTTTAGAAAACCAGAGGTTTAAAACTTACTTGGTGCAGAGCAGTCTGCACAATAGGAATTGCCTTCAATCTTTCTTATTCTCTCTGATGCATTAAGCACAAACACTTTCCTTGCATTAGCAGCAGAGTGGCTTGATCTGTCCGCTTGTGATCTAGCAAGAGACTGAAGGAAATAAAGTAGACAAAATTGTTTGCCAAGTGTTTTACATTTTAGATAAAATTTTGATTCTTTTAGTGCAAAATGTCATTCTCAGAAACAAATATTATTATTTTAATGTTTTGTTTGACAACCTATGAATGTATACCAAAAATGTTTGGTTCCAGAAAATATCCATACCAACCCCAAAGAGATTCCAAATCTACAAATCTACTACCATTTTATCATGAAACCCATTCTCTTATTGGCTATGCTACTTACTATCTATTTAACAATTAGACTACGAACCTGAGTTTTCTACAAGCAGTTAGTCAATGAGGCACAGCCGAGTTGACTATCACTCACAGAAAACAAGGGTGAGTAGTCTAATTGTTTCTAATTAGTATTTACTGTAGTCTCATTGCATAAAAAGAAAAAATGTCAAGTAACGCATAAAAAGAACTGTTTTATTATGTTACATCAGGTTCAAATGTGGCGCGTGCTTATACTGAGGCGTGCAGAAAAAGGATCACATGTACAATCATATGTGCAACTGCTTTCTGTCAGCAGATAGAAAACAGTAATATAGACTCAACAGTAATAAGTACATGTAAGTAATAAGTAATATAGACTCAAAACAGTAATATTGACTCGGACTGCGTCCTCGTCAACTCTCATGCGATAGAAATCTCAGGCTAACAATCTAATTGTCTTGTATAACTAAGCAGTATAAGCTACATGCAATCAAGGGTATGAAACTGAAGAATGTATTACATGCCCACCTGTAGTTTGGCCTTAGAATTTCTTAATGCATCAGCAGTTGCTTTCTGTTAAAGAGAAAAACATATTTGTCATTTTTGTTATTAAACCTTGTCCATCTGGCTGATCTGCTTAAGACTACAGTTCCTGTAGAATGAAACTATTACACAAATGTGATACTATTGACTATTGTTTATTACTGTGACTATTGTGTAGCAAGAAAATACACAATCAGACTTGAGAAAAGTACACCACAAACAGCAATGGTGATAAGTTTGTGGTTTTGAGGTCTGCTTGCATGTCCTAATTCTTATTACGATTGGTCAGTACACATGCCCTAACTATTCACCAAAACCCATTTACATACTTAGGTAAACCTTGAGAGAGACATTCCTAGAAGTTTCTAATATTATTGTGCACTTAAGAATAATGTACATGTAACACATTAAAAACTGTATTAGAACATGACCCAAAGAAAGTATGTAATGCTGATTGGTTTAAAATTGTGTTCCTGTTATTATTAGTTATTTGAACTCTCGTGAAAGTTTGGGAGAACTTGAAAAAGCTGTGGAAACACTTGCCTGTCAGCTCGTGTTCCCATGGCATTTCTCGTCCACTCATGTTTCTATACCTTGCTATAGTTCACCCCTAAATTTTCTGCGATTCTTATTAGTTTAAACTGATCATGTGATGCGATAGTGTTCATCGGCAGAGAGACACACTCAGCCCATAGTGCCCATCTGAGGAAAATACCTGGATGGATAGTAGTCGTCCGGGAAAATTTTCTGTAATTAAGGGGGCTCATAGAAATTAAACAATTGAAATTGTGGGTTTCTGTCTGTTTCCTTGTTCTAATTTTATATTTCACTTAAGATCTTTCATTTCAAGAAGTTGAAAATAATTCAATACATGATTTTTGAACTTGCACGCAGACGAGAATTTAGTGGTGACCAATGAAAACAATAGAGTGTTTATGTCTCAGAACTATTGGCCTGATAGATGCCCCTTGTTGATGTTCTTAAAACTAGCATATTTGCCCTCGGGAGCTTTGCCTCTCTGGAAAATATTTGTTTTAAGAATATCAAACTTCTGTGGGCCAACTGTCAGCTGACAGTTCCTCAAAAGAAAACCTTTATTGTTTAAATAGAAACATGGTACATGTTTTCTTTTTCTTAAGATGGGGAGGCCAGCTCTTAGCTTACCTGAATGGCTGTCACCCATTCCTGTACTTCTTGATCTGTCACTGCTTGGAAAATTCTTTCACTAGTTGGAGATATTAGCTGAAAACAGGACAAACATTTAGTCTGTGGCTTAACCCTTTACACCCCAAGAGTGACTCACAGATTTTACCCTGACTAATGCCAGACGATTTCACTCATCAAAGGGAGACCCTTAGTGCTTAAAGGATTAAAAAACTATCTCCCTTAACCCTTAACACCCTACGAGTGACTTATAGATTTTACTCTGTCTGATGCCAGACGATTGTACTCCTCAAAGGGAGACCCCTTAGGGTTAAAGGGTTAAAAAACTATAAGAAGCACTCCTAGATTTACTCTGTCCAACGCCAGATGATTTTACTCATCAACGGGAGACCCTTGAGGGCTTAAAGGGTGAAACAAAAACAATAATAACAACAACAACAGTTGAATGTAACTAAAATGTATAGATCATGTACAGGGCAATGTATTTTTAGGTTTAACTGAGAGACTAAAAATATTGATTAGTAGTTTAAGGAGAGCAATACCTGAAAACAACTGTTTCTGTCAGCATCAGCCGTAGAACAAAACTTTACTGTGCATAGAAGTAGATTCTCCATAACTGATGGACTGAGCTGTTCTTGTCCCTGAGCTAATAACCTTCCATCTTTATGGTCGACTATAAAGTACTAAAAATAACAAATATATAGGGAAGTAAAGAGAAGACAACTGACAAAGGTAGTTTTGGGTTCAGTTCGTGGGTTCGTTTCCACTGAGGTCAAAAGATTTTTTCTTTACCTCGTGTCGTTCCCTGATTCCCTTTACTAGGGCTAACGCCCAGTGGGTTATTCATGGGTTCAATTAGCACTTTAATTTACACTTCAGAGTTAATTCTCTGTTCCACCATTTGTGTTTATAGTGCTACGCGGCACAACATTCATATGTACCCTTACTCTCTCTTCGCCGCGATTCACCACCTAAATTGTCCCCAACTTTCTCTGTCTGACCTTGTAGCTCAGTCGGCAGAGTAACAGTAGATCTAATCCGGAGGTCCTGGGTTCGATTCCCACCTAGGTCAAGAGATTTTTTCTTTACCTTGTGTGGTTCCCTGATTCCCTTTACTAGGGCTAACGCCCAGTGGGTTATTCATGGGTTTAATTGGCACTTTAATTTACCGGTACACTTCAGAGTTAATTCTCTGTTCCACCATTTGTGTTTATAGTGCTACGCGGCACAACATTCATAGAGTCCATAACAGTTTGACTGGTGGGTTAGTTCAAACAATTAAGACAATAGCAATTGTATTCTACAGTACCTACAAGATGGTTGGAGTCAACTGGATGTGACCTTCGAGCCTAATGTTATATCTAAACTATTTCTCCACTCTTCCTACCTCAATCATGTCTCAACTGAGATGAGAGTCTGGGACAGTTTTTCTCTTGGCAGTTAGGGGGTTAAATGAAAAATTGGGTAGCAATTCAAAATCAGTAACACACTGTAAGTGTTTGAAGCTGGTCTTTTAATATACCTACCAGCAGTGGCCATCTTGACTTAGCAAATCCCTTCTGTTTTATCCTTAAATAACCTCTTTTACACTGCTCCCATCCATGTGAAGAAGAGACTTGAGCACCTTTCCCTGTTGATATTCTGAGATAAAGGTAAATAATATAATAAGCCAAGAGGACCATAATATTTTATTGCTCACACTGTAACAGAGCCTTTGACCTCCACAAAATGAATGATGACACTCTGGTTGGAAATATAGAAACAAATAATTTCTGAGCTTTACTCAATAGTGACTACTAGTCTCATTAGAAGCTTTTAGTTATCAATTATTTGTTAAAGAGAATCTTGGTAGTTTAAGTTCCAAAGTATACCAAATGCTTCTCTTTAACTGATCCTGGGGTGTTAAGTTGATATCTCTGTAAGTATCTGGTTCTCAGTTTAAATCACCTCAGCATTGCCATGCTTACTTAATGATAATTAACAATTATTCATCGAAGTTGAGGTAAGTATCCACCACTTTCAACGACACTGAGGTGAATAATAATTGTTTTAGTATTTACCACACAAGCTGAATAACTAGCGGCCCAAAGAGCAATTTTATTTGAGACAATATACTGAGAAAAGCCATTTTGTTTTTGTTTGGCTGCTCAGAGGTGAATAGTACTTGGTTAATCACCTCTGAGCTAGCCAATCAGTGCATGCAAAAAGTACTATTCACTTGTGTGGTATACACTAATTCTGAATATCTGTCGAGAAACACATCAAGTATTTTTTATAATTACTGGATAGGTCTTGAGTCATCTGTTTGTTGCTCAACATTACTGTTTTGTGGAGCTACTTCAGAAGTTGGGCTAAGAAGATCATTTGGCACAATTTTAATTACTTTTTCTTGAGCATCATCTAGGAAAGAAATTAGAAAGAATTACTTGTTAGCCATGGTTACAGTTAATCTGATACAAAATTTTGAAAGAAGAGATAAAGTTCATTTAGACTAGTTAGACCAGAAAGTACACTGCTTCTAAAAAATAATGAATTAATAACCTTGGTCAGATCTGCCTGTAGTTGTTAATGCTGTTACTTTTGCATATGGTCCCCAATTGTTTTTTCAGTTTTGGGGAATTCATTTTGGTGAAAAAAAAAAGACCCAAAAATTATATAAAGAATGACCTGCTCCACTCTCCTATACCTTCAGGGCTAGTCGATGAGCTTTCCTTTTTCTTGGCTGGAGATGAAGGTAAGCTGCTGGGTGGATCAGGCCGGGGTTTTCCTTGTGAAGATGATGATGTCTCATCCTTTCTACTGACTTGTGGGGACGACTGTGCAGGCTTCTCAACCACCTCCCATTCATGATCCTGCAGAGAGAAAGATGTTGAACACTTACAAGAAACAATGTGAGTCAATATTATTACTTGTCTCCTTTTTGCGTATTTTATTACTTTTATTGACAAATTGACTCTGATTATGGAAAAGGAGCAGTTAGCATTAATTGTTACCTAGGTAATTTCTTCTGTTTGCTTGCAGTTAGCATGGTGAGGTTTGCTTGTGGTTAGTTTTACTCCATTTTGCTTGGGGCATTGTGGTGTTCCAAACACCACAATATCATCAGAAAGTTTAGCAAATAACAGATTGTCTTAGCCTGCACATCTGAAGGTTTCATTGGTGCATAAAATGTATTATCAAAAATTCTCAACTCATCAACCCAGGGGGAGTGATACAACTGAAAATATTGAGTGGGGGCCTACAGCCTGTTTCCCAAAACCCAATACCCTACTTATGACCAAAATCTGTGATTTTCCTTACCCTATTTTATGACCTGACCACTGTGGCTGGTGCAGTTGCCCAAAAACATAATTTATAAAGGCCTTTTGTTGATGGTCTTATCGATAATGATGAAAAAGAAGCTTCTTCTACCGAAAGAATTTGGGACTAGAGTGACCAATTCAAGACTATAACCAATTCACAAATTCAAGAGGTCCTTGAGTGCAAAAACCATATCCTATTATGACCAAAATGGCCAAAATCGATACCTATTTAAGACCAAAATGGCTGAAAAAAATACCTTTAGGGACTGCACATACCTACAAAGTGCATATAAATATTATAGGAAGTGCCCCCCAGGTTCATTAATAATTTGCCAAATATTGACAAAGGAAGTCATGGCCATGATGGTGTATCTGATCTTAATCAACATAGATTTTTACAATTTTACTTATCCATTTTCTTCTAGGCTTTGGTTTCGACTGAGAAGATATATCAAACACTCAAGACGATGCTTGACCAACATTTCTAAACAACTTAAAGTTCATCAAAAATACTTCACTGGACGTCGTATTTTCAACTCTCTTCTCAATGTTAGGAAATGTGGTCAGACATGGTCTTTTGTGATTGATATATTACTTACATTTATCTGAAGATTACCTGACGCTGTTGATCTTTGACAGATTTCTTGGATCCTATATAAATGAAATAAATATATCTCATTAGACGTTTTGTTGTGTAGTATCGCTGAGTATTTTTAAGAGTTGTGCCGTATTTTGGCGAGCCCGTAGGGCGAGTCAAAATACAAACAACGAGTACAAATTCTCAGCGATACTACACAACAAAACGCCTAATAAGAGATTTATTATCCAACACGCCAAATTGTTATGTCTGTGGGGGAGAACTCAGCGAATATTTATTTACAGGCGAATGCGTGACAGAAGTATGCTATGGGGGTTTTTTGCGGACAAAATTTCGAACGTGAATACATCAATGTTCTGTTAAATAAATTATTGTTATGCGTAATAATACAAATTTGAAAGTAACATAAATCAGTTTCGTCCGGGAGACATCAATTTTGAGTGACATACATCGATGTTGTGTAGCATGCATCGCTTTCCCGAATCATTCGTGCGCGACCGTATACAACTAAAAGATGTTCGATAAAACTAAAAGATGGAGGAAGCGGAAATAGAAGTGACCGGAAGTTGGCTGGAAGAAGAGGCCAATATGGCGGGAAACAAGAGAGGATTAGGGAGTTTAAAATTCTGCGTTGTCTGGAGAACGTGAACCACGGACGGCTAATTTTTCAACTTTATATTCCGAATTTAACGCTGCGTTCCATGCACAATTTCGAGATAGTTTTGCCAGTGAGAAACAAACAAAATGACCTTTAGAGTATAGCGAGATTCGAGTTTATTTTTTGATCGGCGTTGTCCTCGGCGTCGCTGTCGTGGTTTCTTAAACTCCCTAAAGTAAGATGCTCCCTATACCCCTAAACCCTGACTGACCGGAAGTCGGCTAGAAGGCCAATATGGTGGAAATGGAAGAGGATTAGGGGGATGCACGGATTTGGCTGCCCAACAATCGACGGAGTTTTTATTCCTTTGGTAGACTACTGAAATGGCGCGGAAGGAGAAAGGAACACTGCGTCCTGCGACTCGGCTTAACTTTTTTAGTCGCCCTCTCAGATGAAGGGGAGAGATCTCAGATTTAAACGCCCTTCCTACGGTTCTTGACAATGTGCCTGATTAGCATATGATAAGTTCAGAGACTTACCCATATTTTAAATGTTTATTCATATAAGAAATCAATTTCGAGAAAAAATAAAGTACTTCCCATCCAGAAATTTCCGTCTCTCGTGTTATGCAGTAATACCATAATGTAACAACGCTTATAATTTATTATCCATTAGTTCCTGTCTAATATCGGTCAATTGGTCGCTTACGGGAGGTTAAAAACAAAAGAAAATTTCAAACTTTTAGCTCTGGAAGTGGTCGTGTCCGCTTACGAGAGGTTGTCGGTTACAAGAAGTTTCAAATATAGTGATTTGACTTGGGAACTCTTGGTATTTAGGAATACTGGTCGCTGAGGAGAGGTGCAGGTCGCAGGTGAGTGTCCGGGAACGGTATCTGACAAATAAGTCCCAGGTTTATATCTCAAATTGTTTACTGTTGCTTTTTCTCGATTACAGAATTCTTCCGTTCTATATCTCGCTCTCTCTGCTCTCACACCAAAAAACAATCTTATTACGCTGTTTCGCAATCAAAAGTTCAATGTTCGAAAGAGATTGTCTTTCACTAAATAACGATAATGGCCATGCTTTCTTGTCACGTTATGTCACGCTATGTCACGCTTCCGACAGGAGGTTCGACTGAGTAAGCACAGAGGTTCTCGCTCCAATTTGCACCAGGTCAGAATGCTGAAAAAGCTGTTCGTACTAGAAACGGTTGCCATGCAGGCTAAAAGGTGTCGAACTCTGCGAAGCGCACCAGCACCTAACAGTGAAAACCATACAGAACTATGAACTCAAGAAAATTTGCTAAAGCACAATCTAACGGCTACTCTCCATTTAAAATTCCTCCTAATAACAATAACCGTGCCCTTCAGAAACAAGTCTGTGAAGCAAAGAAAAATCGAGATACTTATTACAATCAAATTAAAAGTGAAGGGCAAATGAAGAAATTTCAAGAACCGTAGGGTCGTCTTTAACTCAATCTGAGATCTCCCCCACTTCATTCGAGAGGCGTATTTCGTTTTCTCGCAAAACGGCGACTAAAAAAGTTAAGCCGAGTCGCAGGACGCAGTGGTCCTTTGTCCTTCCGCGCCATTTCAGTAGTCTACCAAAGGAATAAAAAACTCCGTCGATTGTTGGGCAGCCAAATCCGTGCATCCCCCTAATCCTCTTCCATTTCCACCATATTGGCCTTCTAGCCGACTTCTAGCCGACCCCCGGGGGGGGGGGGGGGGTCTTAAAAAAATCCCTTCTGTGAGGAGGTATGGATATTTTCTGGAAGATATGAATCTTCTTTTTGAGGAAAATATTGTTTAATTTGTAACATGATGTCTTCAAGCAACCAAGCCACCATGCAATTTTCTTTATATCATACTGTGGATTACAATCTATTGCTTGACTTTCACTGACTGTTTGCACAAACAACAAACATGATCGATATACACACACACCAGTGAAAATATGGAGAATTTCCATGTGGGTCCTGGATGTATTTTTGAATGAATTTTACGAGTGGTGTATTTTCCAAGTGGTGTATTTTCCAGTAAAATACTTGTGTCTATAAAAATAGATTTAGTTGTTCCTTTATACTGATTCTAAATATATGTGTATTACAGGCTTCACCCAAGATGCAGGCCTCATATAAATTTCCATTTAGCCAATAGGCCACATTTGATATATCAATATTCTAACATGGCTCCAAGGCTTTCCGGTCAAAATTGTAGATTTTTTAAGTTTCTTTGTCTCTCAATTCCCAAAGAGACTTGGATACAAAGAAAACACCACCAAATATAGAAGTTTGTCCTGAAAGCCTTGGAGCCATGTTAGAATATTGATATATTGGTAAAGGTAAAGAATCTGATCCCACCGACGCGTCGGCCAACGCGTCGACCAACGCGTCGGCCGACTGTCGACCGACTGTCGGCCGACCGTCGGTCAACAGTCGGCCGACAGTCGGTCGACAGTCGGCCGACGCGTCGGTCACTTTTTAAACTTGAAACGAAAAAGATGCGTCGGCGGTGCGTCGGCGGCGTGTCGGTGACTCATTTGGGCCTTACTGGAATATTACAATGCTATACGTACCCCTTCCAAACTGAACTGCAACGTCTTCGACAGAAAACTTTCAATACGATATGAAAATAAGAAATTTACTTTTAACCGCCATCTTGTTTTTCGTGTTCTTAGAACCCAGTTCCTATTAAGACAAAAGTTATTAGAACCCAGCTTTCATCTCAAGTGTTATTAGAACCCAGTTTTCATCTCAACAAACTTCTCCAAGAGTCCAAGTTTGGTGCGAAGAGAAAGTATAAGAGAGGGAGAGTCTCGGAAGGTCCGTGGGTGTTTGGAGTAGTGGAGCGAGGATCACAGAAAGTGCTGCTCTTCCGTGTTCCAGACCGAACTAGAGAGACACTTGTTCATCGTCTTATCACAACGCATATCCGACCTGGAACTGTCATCTATTCAGATCAATTCACTCCGTACATATCAATTAAGAGTTTTAATTTCCGAATCGTGTGAGGAAAATAAATAAACATGTGATTAACTTGTCGGCCGACTCCCTTTGGTAACCGACCCTTGAAAAAAACATCGAGAAGACCTAGGTACTAGTGTTTCATTTTCAAAATGGCGGCTGTTTAGCTTTCACGTTTTCGTCCTTTCTTATGACGTTGTTCTTGCTTCCAACTGAAAGACGTAACAAAATAAGAGTTAGGAAAGGTAAGTTTTTCGATGAATGCGTCGGTAGTGTGTCGGCCGACGTGTCGGTAGTGTGTTGGTGGTGTGTCGACCGACGCATTGGCCGACGTGTTGGCCGACGCGTCGGTGGGATCGGATTCTTTACCTTTACCGATATATTGAATGTGGCCTATTAAATAAAAGAGCATTATCAGGGTTGTCGCTAAGAAAGCAGTCTGACAGCTAAGATTTTTATTGAGCCAGCAAACTTGTAGGCTCAACATTTTTTGCAATTAAGAGACCTTAAACAAATTTTTCTTCCTTGATCTTGTACAGTGCTTTGAATACCAGGCTACCAAGCTTCATATTTACAAGATGGCAGATGTTGTGCATGTACGTGGAAAGAAAACACATTAAACAAGTGATCAAAACAAGTTTTTGTGTCATTTTCATCACTCCCGCTGGCCTCATGGTTAGTGCGCTCGTCTCCGGATCGAGTGGTCTGGGTTTGAGCCCTGGCCGGGGACATTGTGTTGTGTTCTTGGGCAAGACACTTTACTCTCACAGTGCCTCTCTCCACCCAGGTGTATAAATGGGTACCGGCGAATTTAATGCTGTGGGGTAATCCTGCGATGGACTAGCATCCCATCCAGGGGGGAGTAGAAATACTCTCAGTCGCTTCATGCTAAGGAAACCGGGATAAGCTCTGGCCTGATGGGCCACTTGGCTCGTATGCAGAATATCTCTTTACAGTGGCACTAATACTCAAGGTAGTCAGGAATTTATTTGAAACTTTTCAGTTGGACCATTCAATATGGTTCAGATTTTAACTGATCGTATCTGCATAACCTAAAAACCATGTCCTCCTTTACCAAGTGATTGCCTGTCAAAATCCAACTGGCGAATAACTCTTTCTCAGCTGGCACTTAGAGACAACCCTACATTATGTTACAATTACCTGCCATATTACCTTGTATCAAATCCCCAATTTTGTTGAAGAATTTCCCAGCCTGTGCATTTACGGTATTGACTGAATGACCTAAGGTTGCTGACCTAGCATACATTGACAGAAGAAAAAGAATCTGAAGTCATAAAATTAGATTATTTACAAAGTAGTCCATTTTTCCTTTCAAATTACTGTGGGTGTAAGGAAATCATAGAATGATATGAGGCATGTAATACATGCAAATTGCTATTGTTACATCACACAACGCTTGCTAGGGGTTTAACAACTACTGTGGAATCCTGATTTTCCAATAGTTGATGTTTCCAAAACCACCCGACTCCTGAGTTGAACAAGGAGGCAGTGTGGCAAAGTGGTTAGAGTTCTGGATTTGAAATCTGTAGGTCGCGGGTTCAAATCCTGTTCTGACCGCTAGCTGATGTTAACCTTAGTTCAACTTCTCGGCTATGCTTGTAAATAGCCAACTGGTCTGCCTCCCGCTGGCAGGGATTCTTAACCTAGTCATGTTTAAATTTATCATTGTTTGTTTACATGGTCCTGAAAAGCTGCGATGGGGAGTGGTAAATTACATATACACACATTTTTACACAACAAGTTAGTGAAGAACAGAATCCACTACCCTGACTGCAAAATCCTGGTCACAGGCCTTTGGACACAACTCTCTTAACTTTGCACGCTGAATTAATTAGATTGCTGTAAGTTTTTGCTGTGTTGGCCAGTGCAAGTTTTAGAAATTTGATGTAATTACCCGAGTACAGTGGCCTGTGGTTCAGCAAATGACTGAGCATCTTTCTGGTACTGAGTAAGAATATCAGCTTCACTTGATGCCTGCACATCTTCATCAACTTGGAGATTTTCCTGCAGAGAGTGAATGACAATTATTGTTTGCTGAAGCCAATAAGTAAACAAAACAATTTGTGATAAAGCCAAAGGTTCAACTGGCTCGTATCAGACTTGACCTTACCAAAGTTTCAATTAAAAAGAAAATATACTGAAAGCTAAATGGAAAATACGTCCAGAGGAGTAAGGAGTTCAAAGGGGATAATCTTCTATGGAATATAATGGATATCATGAGAGGAAAAGACCAGCAGAACCATGTTATTGACAAAATCTCATCACCTGCTGCATGCAAACAATACCACAACTGAAAACACAACATGCTTCAAGATGGTGTAAACTTACAATGTCTGATAATGAGTTATGATCACTGACGGTTGCTAATACACTAAAAAATCTGGTCTTTTACAGTCTTTCCCATAAAACCGTGAACACCAGAGAAAATTTCTGGAATGTTTGTTTTGCGACCAATCAGAAATGCAAACCGCTAAAGATAACCACCGAACTGCAGCATGCGTTAATCACGACTTGATTCAAATAACAAGCTGACTTTTTCTTCCAACTAACTGGCTTTTCTTCCACGACTAACCTTCAAAAACCAAAGTACCGAATTCGGAATAGACCTAGAAGCGAGTGTAAATTGTCAAAATTTACAACAGTACAAGTTTTCGGATGAAAGCTTCTCAGCTACAAAAAATACGGATCGAAAATTACCAATCACAGCCAACTAGCATGACCCTTTGAACTGCACATGAAGCACACAAGTCAGCCCCGCTTCTGATTGGTTTGTTTGTTTTTCTCTCAGACGCGCTGTCTAGCCTTGTCTGATCCTCTGTATTCGATTCAACATCACTTTCCCTTAATATGTCACTAAACATATCATTCATATTTATTCTTTGCACATAAATAAGCTGAAATACAAAAAGAACAATTTCAGTATTTGAAAACGGTAAAATTGAAGATTTGTCGTGGAAGAAAAAGCCTGCTCGTTGTTTCGAATCGAGTCGTGACTAATCCATGCTGCGGTTTCATCTCGCTTCTGATTGGTCACGAAACAATAAACATTCCAGAAATTTTCTCTGGTGTTCACTGTATTGACACTTAGTTTATTTACAGCATTAAACTCTTACATTAATAATTTTCCATCTTCATCGCGACTGCAATAGAAACTTTTATACAAATGAATCATTACACCAAAGTTTATTTCAATAAATTAACAGTCTGGTTGCTGGGACAAGTAAATTTAATGACAGGCAAGTAACCTTTCATTCTCACTTGTCCAATGAAGAAGGGATCAGGTAAGTCATCTGATAACTGCATCAGGGTTCTTGTTAAGAGGCGGTAACCGGTAATTTTTACCGGCTGTTCAAGTAAATGTTACCGGCTGTTTCACTGAAATATTTACCGAAATTATCCAACGAAGGTTCGTCTGTTCAAAGGTGAAATCCCATTTCGTTTCTGGGAAAAAATTGCTTTCCCTTCTAACCAATGCTGTGAAGATATTTAGCAGATGTTACCGCTTTGAAAATACATCATTTGTTGAAGCAATCCAACTTGTTTTTCCACCCCTCGAAACGACGTCCGCCATGTTTCCTTTCCATTCCTCTCGCGGCCAGGGGAAACCCCCCATAATCCATGGAGAAACGTTTACAAAATGGCGTCCACACGTGGAAAACGACAGAAAGGTCTGTTAGAATTTGGTTTTCAACCAAAGTGTCAGAAAAGCGGTGGTGGGTAAAAATCAATAAAATAGTACCGTATAACCTACTTTATTTTGCTGAGTATTAAATTAATTTAACAGCCGCTGACACGCAACAGTGATCGATACGAATGTCAAGTTAACACTTAAAAACGCTTGCCCGTGCATTGTCTTCTGAATCCTGAGTTTTGAGCACTTGTATTTTCCCTGTTGCAGTCAAAGCTTAGTAGTATTTCAAAGTAGTTTTTAGTATTAAGTTTGTTGAAGACAAGTAACATAATCTTGAAAGAAAAAATGAATAAACGTTGCATAATACTAAAGTGCCACAGTCAATAAATAAAAATGATCACTTTGACTATAACAACAATTTGTTGGTTCATGAAAAAGGGTGCCACGAGTCATGTTAAAAAAAACTTTGAATCACGGAAAACCCAGTAGCTCCCGGGGGCTTTGCCCCCTGGACCCCCACGCGGCCCCCACACCCCTGGCGTGAAGAGCAGGTAACAAATTAAGTTACCTGCTATTTCTGGTTTTTTACCTTCTATGAAAAAATTTAGCAAGAACCCTGTGCATGAATCATTAAAAAAGTAAACTAAGATTTGCACAGGGAAAGCAAAATTTACAAGCTACTTGTCTCAAGACAATTTGGTTTTATAAGCTGTAACCTGCGATCAGGCGTCCCTTCTATTTTTTTTGTCGCGGCGGGAAGGTACGCCTGATACAATTACTTGACTATCTGTCTGCCGCCCCCTAATTAAAATATCTGTCAGCGCGAATAATCAAGCAGAATTACCGGAAGTCTTGCGTGTTATCGACAGATCAGATCGAAATCCACCAATCACAGCCATTGGTGTGACCTTCAGACCTTCTTTACGTCATGCTAGCGGGCTGTGATTGGTGGATTTCGATCCGATCTGTCGATAACATGTTTGATTGACGGAAATTTTTGAAAGCTTTCCGCGGGTGTTTTGTTTTCGAAAGTCGCGTATCAACGAAAACGGTGGTAATATTTTTCGCTCTTGCCTAATCCCGTCGGTAGCACCTCCAAAACATCTCTCCCATGGCATGCGATTCTATGAATGCATTCTATTTGTTCATCATTGAGAGTTTTGTGA
>JAHPZR010028278.1:70000-72500 GCA_019787425.1 Platygyra sinensis
GAAACCGCTGAAAAACACGATGGCGAAGCTTTGCACTGATCGTAGTTCTGAAACATTGTGGTAAATTTATAGTAACAGGAAAATCAGTTTTATATTAAGCAGTGGAAAGGTAAAAATTAAGTGACCAATTGGTGGACGGCTATGAATTTTACTTGAATCAATTTGGCTGAAAATCAAAGTTCTTGTTTGTGTAATTATGGTGGCCTACAATAGTTAATCGCCTGCTGGTGACTATTTGTGAAATTCTGTTCACCAGTGCAAAATTTTTAGTCACATTGGCGACCAGGAAGGCACAATTTCGAACCCTGTTTGTACATTATCAGATGTAATAAAACTAGTGGTAATAATAGATTAAAGAGTGCTTTTGATCATTGGTAGGTAAAGCAAAAATTCTCCAAACAGTATTTTGTGTCTGAGCTACTACTGTATGTAAAATTGGCCTCCCTCCAACTGGGGGAAAACAAATGAACTGATTGCAAAGCACGTACAAACAAGGGTTTTTTTCTCACTTGTACACATATAACGTAATATTTGCTATGACTAGTCAGTATAAAACATGGATTGCAGTCAGTAGGCCACCGCGGCATTTTATCTGCAGTGCATGTTTTTAACTTGAGTCCATGTTTTATACTCAATCCGCAATGTTTAGTGTGTGTTTTATACTTCAGTCTCTGTTTTATTCTGAGTCCACAGTTTGCAGTCCGCAATCTAATAATTTATTCATTTCTATTGCGCATCTTTACATGACTATGATCAGATGTACATTCTTAAGTCTGTACACTCCATGCTTTTATTACCAAAACTAAGACAATTATTTTGTTTACAAACATGATATGAATCACCTTGGCTTTGGGGAAACAGCTATTGAGCATTTTCACCTTTGAAACAATGAAATGGAGGACATGTTGGAGTACCAATCATGTGCAAGTTCAACTCTTTTCCCATATAAACAGTTTGGTTGGGTTTAAGTTACATATTTTTCGCACAGAAATCTTGGCCAGCAAAGTGAAAAGTACACAAGAGAAGAGGGTACACAACATGCAGCTAAACTAAAGCTTTATGACATTTCTGCAAGGTTTTTAAACACCATTATCACTGACTTAAAACTTAAAAAAAAAAAACTTATCCACTATAGTCCACAGTGAGCTGTCTCAACACTCAAAAGTCCCCAACATTGCATAACATTCAAAAGAAAACATATGACGAAAATGGATATGAAGGTTATTGGCCCCGAAGAATTCGTTGGTGGGACCAAATTGGTGTCCACAAATGTATACAGGAAAACTTGATTTTGTTCCGTTGTGCGATTATAACTGTGTCCTGTTTAACGTACATGTAATCAGGTCATCTTACCTTAGCTTTTTCAAACTCCTTGGTCAGAGCAGCCAGTGGCTGTAAAGTTAGGATCTGTGTTTGACTAAGAAACATGTCCCTGTAGCACTCTATTCTCTGAAGCATGTCTGCAAACTATCAATAAATATTAAGATGAATTAAAACTGATATACCAAGCTGAGAGTGCATTTACATCGTTCTTTCTACACTGTGCTCAACTATTGTACGGTCTTGAAATTGCAGACCGCATGCCAGGGCCATGGAAAATGGGGAAACAAATGAGAAGGGTTACTTGCCTTGAAGTAAGTCTACTTGTCTTAGGGAACTGGATATGACTTTCGTTTTTACCTTTTCATGTACTAGCATTTTACAGAACGTTTTTGTAATCCAATCTAAATTTTGGTGACCTCTGTTCACCTTCATCAGAGCCCGGTTCATCAATACAATAACAAAGTTCATTATTGCTTGTGCTACAACCCCATGCTTGCTGTCATTTTATTGACTTTTAACTCAATGGCAATTAAGTGTGAGGAAGCAGTTTTCCTCATGTTAATGGTAGCACTGTCTAAAGTTGAGTGCCATGACTCCAAAGAAGCCTCTTGAGATAGTTGTTGGCACCACTTTTGACGATCTGGGGTCTCATGGCCCCATGCGAGTTCCACAAGCCCTTGCTGAGGTAAGTGAATATGCAGTCATGACAGCTCACTTTGTAGACGATCCCTTGGACCCAGTTGATCTGCCATCCGTCGCGGTCTTTGGTCTTTGGCTTCCTACTCTACCTGATTCCAGCTCATCCAGCCCAGATTTTTCCACTCAGCCTCAATAGTTCTCCTCCATGTAATCTTTGGTCTGCCATGCTCCAGGTTAAAGCAACTTGGCAGTGGTTATCTTTTTCACTCATCAAAACATCGCCGATCCATCTCCATCGTCTGACCTTCACCTTTTTTGGTAGAGTTTATGGCTGGAGATGGTGTATGGCCAGAATATGCCAAGGATTCTTCTTAGGCATTTTCGATGAAAAACATCCAGGTGCTGGACATCTCAGCACCATACAGGAGAATAAAGGTCACACAGCTCTCTCAGTTTGATGTGTTTGCTGTATGTCTAAGAAACCCTTACCCCACGCATGACCAAAAGATGCAATTTTTCCCACCCTGCTGATGACCTG
>JAHPZR010028278.1:77500-81490 GCA_019787425.1 Platygyra sinensis
CGCTGTGAGTTGAACCATCAAACATAGAAATAGAAACCAAAAGTACGCAGTCTAATACCTTTTCACATAACTCTATGGCAATTCTCAGCTGAGAATATCAGTTTTGAAAACTGGTTAATATTGTTAGATCAGTGGCTATGTTAAATGTTTTTTATACGTAATAAATTAAAAAAAAAAAACTTTTGTGCTGCACTTGGGAGCGTTTTTAAGTGAAATAGACATTTTCATAAATTTACCAGTGCCATTTTGTTTGGCAGGCAGACATTGCAAAAATTACAGTAAATGTATGGGAAAATGGAAAATTTAACATGTAACAAATTATAAAAGAGAGTTCTGAGATACTTTATGAATAAAAAATCTAAAGATTGTAGTTGAAAGAATCTACTGATCAAATTTGAGTGAACTAGCTTGCCAGAAGAGTTACAATTAAGGTTTCTATTTCTCCTCAGCTTTGTCTGTAAAACCAAGCTGTAATTCAGAAATTTGTATGAAAAATTCAATGTACTTACAGTATATGCAATTTGACCAAGTTAACAACAAAAAGAAGCTGGCACTGATCAAGCAGTCAGCATTCTTAGATGTTTGAGAGAGTGCAGTGTGCTCATTGTAGTAGCGGGTTCAAGAGTGGCATAGCATAGCTGATGGTTTTTTGGTGGAGATCCTAGTTATTTTGTGTTGTCTTTATCTGCTCCTCCCATTAAATCTCTTTTCCATTGTTATTTCAGTGTGATGAGTGTTCATGTGACCGTATGTGAGGGCTTATGGTTGGGTTGTGAGGATTGCTAGCCATGGGAGCATTTTACTGTTTAGGAGCTTGTTGATCCTAGTGGAAGCCCCTGGACGTCCCATGCCCCCATCTTCCAAACAGCTTGATCCAGTTGTTAAAAGTGCAATTCCTGGCCTCAGAATAAATCTATGTTCTTCCATTTTGATTGAACAAACCCTCTGTTGGGCATCTTTTCCTTGTAACTCAAAAAACCTACAGGGAATTGAACTTAAGTTTTCTAATGGAATGGGTGTCTCCTGTTTACAGTAATGCTCATTCCATTCCTTGCAAGATCAGTCTTAAATTTAAATTGAAAATTTTCTGCAGGTGCTTAATTGTCATATATACTCCTGCATTATGCAGATTATGATATCGTATACAAGGCTGTAGATTCTATCTGAATAAGCAACCAGAACTTTGTAAAAATTTCTCCATTTGAATCTCAACCATCCCACATAGTGGATTGAAAAAGCATGTAGAAATATTTCTGTTTTTGAAAGGCTAACCCTGGCTTACTTTCTTTACTTCCATAACTCACATTGAGGAATAGGGCTGGAAATGCAAAACATGAAACTTGTACAAACTCTACCAATATGGTACTAGTATAGGGATTTGATAGTCACTGTTTCTTGTTGTTTCAGTGATGACAGTGAATTAAGTGACAATGGGGAAGAACCTCTCCCCAAGGGTGAAGAAGGCCTTTTAAATGGTGGCACTGATGGGATGATAATAAATGGATCCTTGAGTCGCGATGGTGAGTTTCACTTGCAATCAATTTTTCTATGCAAGCTGTATTCTGCATCAGTATCTGTGTATGCTTGTTTCTCACACACCTATAGGGAGCCATAGTCAAGCTGACCGCCGCCAACTGACTCTTTTATTTCTCAAACCAATACAGCCTAGCATTATACGTAATGTAGGCAAAATACAGTAATATAAAAACACAGTTATAAGCTTAGTAAGACTCCATGTTGACAATCTTAATAAAGAATATCAAACAAACAAAGTGTATGTTATCAACTTAAGGAAGGGTTGGGTGGGAACTGGGGCTCAAAAATACACGTCAGCAATGGCGGACAGCAAAACAGCAACTGACAAACACTGAGCATGTGACTCAAAAAACAAACCCTCAGGCCCAGGCCCCAGAGGTGTGTGAGAAAACATTTTCCACTTCTTTCGTTCCTCAGCCAGTGGAAAATACAACTTCTCACACACCTCTGGGAGCCATAGTCAAGCTGACCGCCGCAAAGAACAAAGCATAGAGAGCCCGGCATCAAAAAGGCACAAAACAACTAACCAATAATAGACCATGATACTAGGGAAAGTGTAACGTCCGCAGAAATAATGTCCTTGCAACAAGCAAGTCTGGATCCTTAATTCCTAAGTAAATGTTTAAATCCTTAATCATTTAAGCCTTAAATGTTCCAATATCTATGAAGATCTCCCCCATTAAGAGACCACTTGACACACAGTCTTCAACCCAAGCTCTGAATCTTCCTTGTAACCAACAACAAGGAGTCCAATGACTCCTGGATATAATTGTTTTTCGCCTGGGTACTTCTCCATCCTCCCTGTCTCTGGAACAGGCGATCAGGAATCTCAAGTGCTGCTGCAGACGAAGCACCCCCTGACCGGAGGCTGTGAAGACTGTATAACCTTGGGTCCAAACCCTCACTCTTAAACTCTTTCTTCACCAGCTCGCTCGCATGAGAATACGACATAGCTGCTTCTTTAAGTATCTGGCCTTTCCTTGTGCTCTGGATCCTACGAAGCAGCCGTGACCCCTTGGAATGACCACCCATCTTGAGAAACTTTTCTAACACTGCCACAGGACAAGGGGCTACCTCACTTCTTGCAATGAAGACCCAAGACCCTTCCCGGAATTGGTCATTCTTACGTTGGAGCAAAAAGAGAGCAACATGCGAATCAGCAAATAACAGGTCGTCCACTGCTAGATTGCTTAAATCATCCCACCGTAGGAAACCGAAAAACCCCATGGCAAATATCACTGCAACTTGTACGTCTGCCAGACTGCCCTTCTCCAAACGAGATATAATGTGCATCACCTGCTCTGCTGTAAGGGGTTTCTTGCGTTCTGGTGGCCTAGCCAGGATTCTACGGGCAGCCTCCACCACCTGGGTCACAAAAGGGTTCTCAGTGACTTGTGGTTGACCCACCTTCTTCTGTACCCAGCTCACTCCGTACACAGCAGAGTTAATGGTAGAAACTGACTTGTTCTCCTGGATCAACTTAACTAAATACAGGGAGAACACCACTGGCTCCACTGGTAGGACTGATACACGAAACTGCTCTGCCCAACACTTCCATGCCCCAAACGCACGAAGATAACTGTTAACGGTCCTTGGAGCTTTATCTTGAAGCAGAACTGAAGGCAGCACTTTGGCCAGCTGAAGAAGCGCCGGATGCCGCAGTCCATCCACAGGGACCAAAAAAGACAAGTCCAGCTTGCCAGTGTCACCACTAGGCACTGAAATCACATAACATTACAGTGTAAAGAACCAAAAACATAATTGGAAGCCCTGACAGCTACAGTAGTTGTTTCACAGAGGCCTGACTCCAGGAATGGTAAGCAGGTTACAAGATATGTGACGTGAACATCATCAATCACTAATCCCCAGCTAAATAGCAAGACGCTAAGCCCAAAAAACACATGCTAACAACATGTACAGATATCATATACTAAGAATATATAACATGCCCTAACAGCACAGAAAAATGCCACCACAACATTAGTCAAGGCCTAACTGCAGAGAAGATAGCCATAACAACAGAGACATGCCCTCACAGCATCTGTCACTAGACAAGCCTTAACATGCCATAACAGCATCTAATCGACACAAATGATTGCCATAACAGCATCAGTGATTTGCCCTAACAGCAAATGTCACTACAAATGTATACCCCATACTTGCCCAGCATAGGGGTATGCTCTCAGCCATTACCAGAGCAATGCCATAACAGCATATCAGGTGCTTTCCACCAGATCATCAAAACAAATCTTAAAAGCTAAAACAGCAAATGATGGAATTCCAGAAGTGAAAATGCTGCTGGCTGCAGACCCAGAAAGGAAGATTCCCTGGTAAGGCTCAATTCTCAAACAGTCTTTTATAAAGCTTTTCCAAGTTCCAGACCTGTCCACAAGAAGAGGCCACCACACAGCAGAAGGCCACTCTGGAGCAATCAGCGTACCATACTCATGGCCA
>JAHPZR010028279.1:0-20052 GCA_019787425.1 Platygyra sinensis
AAAAGAAGTCAGTGATATAACAAATGAAGTCGTAAACGCGATGAAAGAGGCAAAATGTAAAAATGCTGTTTGAGCCGTGATGTGACGCATGAAAAATTTTCGCCTCGTCACATGTAAACAAACCTGAATTTGCATACACAGAATATTTAATTAACGGACGCATTTCCACTCGATGTTTTGACGTGCCAGTCGTCGTTCAAAAGAACATCGACAAGCTGTTGTGGATTCATGTTTTTCATAAATTCAAAGGCTTGTTCAGGCACGAGCATTTTTTTTATTTCTCCTTTTTGCCCGGCAAAATATACCAATTGTCCCCCTCTTTCGGCGCGGTAACTTGTTGGTTTTTCCTTCCGTCGGCTTTGTTCTATTATTCCTTTTCTTCCTCTGCCCATAATAAATTAGCGCCGCATTTCTTCAATATAAAATAATTTTATTACAAATATAGATACGCCGTTTTTTCTCTTACACACATTGATAAGGGGGTGTTTTGTTACCGATTTTACCGGGGCTCTATTTTGCCCGACAGCGAAGCATTGCGAGCCGTCGGGCAAAATAGAGCCCCGGTAAAATTGGTAACAAAACCCCCCTTATAGGTGTGTGTCATGAAAAATAGTGGCTTGAATACTTGTATTTGACTCGTATTATATTTGAAATACATTTCCTTTCTTCAAAAAGCAATTTGGAAGCTAACAAGTGCGAAGAACGTGCCGTTGTGTGGAAGTGGCCACCATTACTTGGTACCAGTCCACATGGAGTCACCTTCTGGACCGAAAAGCACTGGAGACTAGCCTAGTTTGTTTTCGCATCGGTCTTCGAAGTGGCAGTCGATTTCTTTCGTGAAAATTAGTTTCTTTATAAGGGTAGAAATGATGTTACAATTTCACAAACTTGAGAATTTCTTATCCCTGTTTATCTCTGTCTATTTGTATGTAACTTTCCTGCAAAATTGGCTTTCGTCCCGAGTCTGTTGGCGATTGTGTTTGCAGTAAAAGTACGGTGTCTATTTCATCCACACTCATTTTCAGTCTTTCAATGGAAATTGTACCACATTTACAAAGGGAGATAGTCGTGTAGGAAGGTAATTTGACAAGTTAACATTTTATCTTTTCTTTCAAAGCATGTTTCACTAAAGTGCTGAATGCTTTCTTTGCGAGTATCTTCAGATATAGATGTTACAATCGATCAAGAATGTTTGGAGTGTTCATTTTTACTTTAACACACTTTCTTGCCAAAACTATTTTTTCCAGAGGGTATGGGGGGTGTATAAAATAGTAGTGGAAATTCCGGAGGGGTGGGGGGGTTATTTTACTGGTCACAAAATGGAAATTCCGAGGAGGAGGGGGGGCTTACGTGAAATTCCCTCCATGGTGGGGGTGTGGATATTTTCTGGAACTACACAATGTACAAACAAGAGAATAATATTAAGGCAGCTATTTTTGCATAGGGTCTATTAGATCCTTTGATGTCTTTTTTACCAACACCTTAGATCAAAAGCAGTTTTGATCTAAAGCCCTGATTACACCAAGACGTACTCAATTAGAAACAGTCTTTCTTTCTTCAGAAACATTTTATTTACCCAATCTAGCTCAAAAGAAAGTTATTTGGAGAGAGAAAAGTTAAGAATGGTGTGGTTTAGTCAGTTTTTCTCAGAGTTTTTCCCCCTTAAAAATTGCATGTTTGCAAGAGTACATGTACATGATGAAACAATCAAGAATAAATGGGTTTATAAATACAGTAACATACATGTAGGCAGTCATGTACTTAACATTACCTTGACTTATCAGCCATGATGTCACTGGCAAGGACCCGCTGAGAATTCTGCAGGAATCAAATTTAATTATGTGATACTTACTCTGGTCATCAATCTGCAAGTTACTAATAGTTAACCCTTGAACGTACAAATGAATTCATACCATTCTGTGATACAGTGTGCAGAGTACAAGCATCACTAACCAAGGCCAAGCCTAAACATTGTGCTATTAGTCTGTACCAAACTCAAATGTATTTGGTGGAATGGAGAATTAACTCTGAAGTGCGAATTAAAGTGCTAATAGAACCCATGACCCAGGAGAGGTGGTTTCAAATGTCAGACTTAATTCTGTTGTGCCAAAGATTGAAAGAAGTTTGCTTTGATGAAGACTGTTTTAAAAGTTACAGAGCTAGAGCAGCTGATGCTTCAAAATTCAGTTTGGCACAGCAAGAGCATACCATTTGCAGTCAAGTCTTGCTACTGATGAGTAGAATGGCAAGGCCTGCTGTGCTAATGAGTCAAGTCGTGTCACTACTTTCAGAACTGTAAAGTATTAAACAAAAGTAATAAGTGCAAAACTTTTAACTATACATTTGGAAGTGCAAGTTTTTTTTTGATGTACCCGCTACAGAAAAGTCATTTAACAATTAACTTACAGTAGCTTCCTGACTGGCTTGCTGAGAACCAAATATGAAAGATGTCACACGTCGACCCAGTTCTGTAAAAACACTGTTTGATGCATTAAGGTTCTGACACTTTATGGCCTTCTAAAGAAAAGAGGAGAAGATAACCAAAAGCTTCAATGGGGGACAAAAGTGTTGAGAAGTTGGGCAGTAAAAATTGATTTTCAGGCATTTTGGACACATTTTTCCCCCTTCCCCCCCAAACAATGCTGATTTTTTTATTTCTTCGACTGCACAGACCACACCACCTATACAATATTCAATTGGCGGGTCAGGAGAATCAGATACTTTAAAGTGAGTGTCGAGAATCGGACGACACTCACGACACTCTTCTTTTCTTTTGCCAAACATACCTTTGTGTGAACTTATTCAAGGAAAAATAGTTTAAAGCTCCAACGATTTATTTTCGGGCCAAAATTTAAGAAAGTTCAAAATTTGCGTATAGTTGGAGTTTTTCGCAACTTAAAATGTTCAAATTTCACGTTTCTTTACGAAAACAGCAGGGGCTTTGAAAACGAAACTTGGCATAATTGTTATTTCATTCTTATACTTTAAAATCATGTAGTAAGTTTCTTGAAGTTTTGTTTGCAGCTTCTTAACGAAGGGTATTTGTACAGCCGCCATTTGTGTCACTTGCCAAATAAGGGCCAACTTTGACTAGTATAAATGGCCTCTGGTATATTTTATTTGATATTTTTGGAAACCTTGGTTATTGGTTTTATCACCAGAAAAGTTAAAGCTCTGGGAATTAAAATGTTCCCCGTCAGTAAAATAAAATGTTACAGCATGTTAGCGAGTTCAACTTTATGCAAATCACAAGCTTACTCTTTGGAAGTCAACGGTTTAGCCTCCCCGTATAGGCCATTATAGGAAGTACCCCCCCCCTCTCCCCCGGGTCTTGTAGGCGAACTGGAAATTCTAGTCTTCCTTGGCTCTTACCATTTATATGCTGTTAGGGTAAATGAACAAAAATCGAATTACCTTTAATTGATGATTTACTTGTTTCTTTATAAAGTCGAATGTGCAGTCTGGAATTGCCATATTTTTTTAAAAAAAAAGTCTGACATTACGCCTGGACTACCGATGATTTTGAGAGATCTTGAAAGCCATCATTCTAGGCTATAGATCAATGTCGGTAGACTAAATTTAAAGCAGCCATATCACGATATTTTAAGTAGTTTTCTGTCAAACTGAAGAAGAACCTACAAGAAATAGTTTTTAATTTCTTTTTAAAGTAGAAAACACTGGATAATAAGTACTATATATTCTATATACAAGGCTAAAAGGTTAAAAAATTAAAATGTTTCAACCAAACGTTTTCGGCTGTTTGCCATCATCAGGGTTAAAAGATGCTGATGATGGCAAACAGCCGAAAACGTTTGGTTTAAACATTTTAATTTTTTTAACCTTTTAGCCTTGTATATAGAATACATTTTACAAAGGGAACATTACGGACAATAAGTACTATAATAATATTAAAAATAATAAACTGAAAATAAACGTTAAAGAGTGAGGAAGATTAAGACAAAATTAATATGGGAGAACAAACTTCGGAAGAGACTGACCGTCCATGATGTAAAAAAGTGATGTCGAATTCAGCTAGAATATGTTTATCATTTACACGGGGATAATTTTGTTAGAAATTTGTAAAGGTAGATATACTATACGTTTTGGTTTCCTTGTAATTGAAAATGATTATCTGGAAAAATAAGACTAGTTGTACTTCTTTGAAGAAGGGCAAATAGTCTATATACATAATAAAGATTTCAATGTTATACTTGTCTTGTCTTTTACTTGAAAACT
Source organism: Platygyra sinensis (assembly GCA_019787425.1). Taxonomy (NCBI): domain Eukaryota; kingdom Metazoa; phylum Cnidaria; class Anthozoa; order Scleractinia; family Merulinidae; genus Platygyra; species Platygyra sinensis. Next base: position 4,237 of record JAHPZR010028279.1, read on the forward strand.
CTTCCCGGCGACGCGTCTACGAGGAACCTGCCTGCTATAGCCCGAAAGTCGTATAATGGCCAATAAAGTAATAATAACAATCATAATAATAATTATTTGTTCTAGCAAGCCGCAAGTTCCCCCAACTATAAAACTCGATAAAACCTTTTTTATATTGATGATTAAAAGTAAGATATCGATACAGCATCAGGAGTGTCAGGCGATTAACGACCGAAACATCGACCGAGACTCGACAGACACTTGGTCGGCCGAGTATCGACCAAGTATCGGTAAGGTATTGGCAGACTATCGGTAAAGTATCGATAAGGCATTGGTGGAGTGTCGACAAGACTAAAACCGTATCAGTCGACACACACTTCCGTCGATATATCGGCCGTTGCTCGACCGATACTCGACCGACACCCGGCAGATATGTCGGCCGAGTAGCGGTCGACACTCGGTTGACATATTGGCTGAGTGTCGGTCGATATATCAACCGATAGTGTTGACCGACACTACCTATAGTAAACATGATCCAATTTCTTTTCTAGTTCAACCCTGATTTGTGTAATAGAAGTCGAAATGGTCTGTGCATTATCCCAAACTTCAGGTATTTGTCGAAATGCGGTTTCACTCAAATTTACAGCTGGCTCAGTCTTAAGGCCCCGTAGCCAGAAAATAGTGTTAGCATCTGAAACTTTGGCCACTTATTATCTGTACTGCACAAACACACATTCATTCTTTCATTCATGCCTGCATGCCTGCCCACCCGCCAGTCCGCCCTTCCTTCTTTCCTTCCTTCCCTTCCTTCATTTATTCATTCATTCGTACTACTTTTAATTCACAAATGGCTAAAAATCGGTAAGTGAATATCATTTTTTACCTCATGGTATGACGCGAGTCATGCTATGGGGTTTAGGGTTTGGGAAGGAAATTCAATTAAAAATCACTCACTCACTCACTTTGTTAAACAATTAATTTATGCATTAAACCTGGATTAAACATGTTTCCCCCATATCTCCTCCTCCCTGACAAGTTTGTCTCACTATTCAAATTCACGCCATTGTCTCAGTGTAAGTATTTAGGGGGAGGTATAAAAGCGAGAATATGTTCAACTACTTGGACATATTCAAAATGGTGTCCTCTCCCTTTGAAGTGTGATGGTTGTTTGATCTCAAACCTGATCGGAACCTACCTTTGTGGAACCAAAAATGGAAAGAAAATTTGCTACAGAAAACTCGACTGCAGAGAAATGGGCATCGAAGTCCTAGAAGTGATGATAACATGAACGATTCGTGCATGAAGATCCTTTACATGCGCAAGACCACGATCATGAAATAAGCTTGCTGCAAATTGGTTAGTGTTAAACTTTGTTGATTTTTTGTTTCACCCACAACCATGAAAATTTCGAAATGTGCAGTGTTTTGAATTCAATCAATGGACTATGAGCTACTATGGAGCCTCACGAGACTTTCAAAAACAGAGTTGTAGTTGGATGGTTTAGGTTTCGATAAAGAGCCCGGCTATGGACATCTTTGGACATCGGTGAATTGACTGGCCACAGGAAGAAAGCAGTACAGTCAGCTCTCTCTAAGACGGACACCACTGGGACCGGCCTCAGCTGTCCGTCTTAGAGAGGTGTCCGGCTTATAGAGAGTCGACGTAACATGACCCCAGAAATTTTAAGATAATAGTCAACTCTCTCTTAACGGACACCTTGATCTATAAGATGGAAAGCAGCTAAGAAAGCAAGAAAATAACTGTTTTACCTTACAGTACAATTCAGTTGTCACCCCCGAGTTCTTTTTTGAATGGGACAAAATGATGACTGATTTAGTTTTAACTTGTACTTTATGTATTCCGCCGATAAGAGATAAGATAAGAGCTGTCAATTAAACGTCTAGTGTTGAAAAGAGTCACACACTTGGTGATTTAAGAATTTTTCTTCCCTAAATCGTAATTTGTAGTCACATTCAGCACCTCACAAGTGTCTGTTGATCATTTCAAAGTGTCCGTTGTCCGTCTTATGGAGGTGTCCGTCTTATAGAGAGTTTGGTTATAGTAAAATGACTGAGAAACAGCCGGGACCAGCACCAGGTGTCCATCTTAAAGAGGTGTCTGTCTTATAGAGGTGTCCGTTAAGAGAGAGTTGACTGTATGTTGAAATTGAACGCTTTATCATCTGGGACAAATGGTAAGCCTTCCTCCTCCTATCGTATGGCAGTTTGTGGAGAACATGCAACATATAATAGAATAATAAGCACACTTTGAGATCACTTTTACCATTCATTTGGAAAGTTTGCAGAAAATATTGTCACATGCCTGCATATTACACATGATGTTGACAAACCTTGTATCTAATTTCTTCTTGTTGGTGCCATCATACTTGAAGGATTTTTGAGTGGTACATTATGATAATCATGCAATATTTCAGCAGATTGAATTACCTTATTCGTACTAATTTTCGCGAGGCTTTAATTTCGCGATTTGTAAAAAATTGCGAAATTAAAGACTCGCTAAAATTAGGATACACGAAAATTAAACACGCGAAATTTAATACACTTCTATAATTGCTTTAATCAATGATTAACTGCGTTTATAGCTACATGATAATTGTCATCAGTCTATTTATCTTCTACTTCAGCACTTTCTTCATCTGAATCACTGATTTCTTCTTCTTGTACATGTAGCTCTTTTAAAACATCTTTCGTGTACTCATTGATTTGCAGTATTTGCTTGATTTGTTTGATTATAAACTCTATTTCTGTTACCTAATTGCAAATCATTATTGTAAATCAATCGTTATGTAAGTGATCATTCAATAAAAGACGGTTTCCTAAGTCTGTCTTTTCTCAATTTTCGCAAAATTAAATGCTGTAAATTTATCATTTTTTGCAAAATCGCGAAAATTAATGCTCGCGAAATATTCATGTTCCAAATTCGCGAAATTAAGGGCCCGCGAAAATTAGTACGAATAAGGTATATAGAAATCTTCTAATAAAAGCACTGTGAAGTAGCAATTGTCTACCACACTTAATGGTATCAATTGAAACAATCATTAACAAACAAACATACCAAAAAATCCATTTTCCAGGAAAAATACCTATTTGGAAAGATCAGCAGATTGACTTTTTCCTGTTGATTAACAAAGTTCCTGATTTCGAAAAAATGTGAATTCCCTTTCCGAGTAATGATAATAACAATCTTTTCCTCAACAGTAACTCTTTTTTTGAACTAAGTCAATCCCTTCTTACAAACATAACAATTGTGCCAGCACGTGTAGCCTACGAACAAAGGTATAAACTTTGCAAAGATTGCCAGATCGCAGGTTACTCAAGGATGCAAACAATTCATACCATGTACCATGAGGTTGCTCTAAGGAGCCTTTGATTTTACCTCTATGTCATGCACTGCTACAAGCCTAAAGTTTAAAATGCGTTGATTTCCAAATGAAGGACGCTAGTCAGTTGAAAAGTCGTCAACATATATACATTTTGTACATGTACCTCTTATACCTTTTGAGGAAAGAAACTCTATTGGCCAGCTTTTAAAGTTTTGGATCTCAGACCTTTTTGACGCCACATGAAAACCATCTATACTAAGCTTTCAACACTCATTTTACTGGCTTACACAGTAGCCTTAATTCTCGACAAACTCATAGACTTCCATTGCAGAAATTGGCACTGAACCAGTAGAAAATTAATTTTGTGCAGCTAGCTTCTACATTTGATTGAAATGCCATGTTGAAATAAAAAATTGTGTTGTGTATGCATATAAATGTGACGTGGATTATTTCTGATTTATTACCTGAACCTCCATTGCATGCTTTTCATTTCCTTTAGATGCGAAGATATAGAAATGATGCACCGTGTTATGTCACGTGTCACACACAGTGAGCCTGGGTTACCTATGGTTGAAATCGCTACCATGCTGTAACATTTTATTTTACTGACGGGGAAAATTTTAATTCCCAGAGCTTTTTCTGGTTTTTTTTTTTTATTTTTTTTATTTTTTCACTACATTTTGTAAATAATATGTTACAATTTAATGCCTAACGCTTAACAATATTTTACATACACTGAACTATTACAATACATAACTTACAAAAAAAAAACTCACTTGCAATACACAATTACAATAAACTAAATACAATATACTACTTACAGTAAACTTACTTACAATACATTAAATACAATAGACTACTTTCAGTACATTACATACAGTGAACTTATTACTGTATACATGTAATACTTAGAGTAAAACTAATCACAAACATTACCTACAATAACAGAAAAAACAATTCACTTACTGATAGGACATATATTACAAGCTGCTAAAGAAACAAACAGAAATATACTTGTTCATTAACTCAATTGTATTTTGATATTCTTTCCACCACCATCCTTTCTAGGTCAATACTTCAACAAGTTTTCTCCATTTAATAAAATGTTGTGAAAGCTTATTTTTTCTCTGGCAATTTGGAGTTCAATTCTATAATTCAATTTAATCCGAGCAATAAAACCCTGAGCCGTCGGTAGAATATCCTGACACTTTTTAGAATAAATATCAAGGCTGTGCTCTAACGGCGCCCGGTCGCCTCAGGCGACTAACATTTCGTCTCGGGCGACTGAAAACGAAAAGCGGTCGCCCGTCCGGGCGCCTAGATTCGGCTTGTGTGAAACCAGCGAACATATTGAAACGGAACGGAACGAAACAAAAAGAAACTTCATTGCGCTCCCACGCTCCCGTTAGCCCGAAAAACAAAAGCGCTGAAAGCGCATCAATAGCCTGTGTTATCTATATTAGCCGTACATTTAGGTTAAATACTATTAAGTTAGGTCGTGGGTCTTGTTTCGCTTCGGTGGGTTCTCTTCCGGTTTTGTAATACAGTGCATGCCCCAGCTTTCTTGTCCATTGAACGACACAATAAAGCGAGCACCTGATTTTAACAAACATTTTCTAATTTTTATTTGATAATTTGATGATATTTACAGAACTAAAAAATATTCGGCAGGACAACAACAAGAATTGCCCACGCTCAAAGTTGTCTGTGTTATGTAATGTTGTTTCCACATGATTTAGCACGAAAAATTATTTTGTCCTTACCCAAAAGAAACTGCACGATTTTTGCACAAGCATGTGTTGAAGATCTAATTTTTCTATTGAAGTGGATGATGCTTATTTTTTTGTGTTTCAACAGTTTCAACAGTGGAGTGCGTGATTAATAAAACGAAACTTTCCTTTATGCAAATTTTTGTTTATTAAATTAGCTTCGTTCGTCGCATACAAGATGTTTATCAGCACCATATTTGGCAACTTGCTCGTAATTGTAATCATTCGATCAAAATTTGGTGACGACGAAAGTTTAAAATAAGAACCCTTTTGTTCCGAAACCTATTTCAGTGGTCTTGAAAGAAATTTCTAAGCGGTTTTGACACGTATGTGGTTAATTTATAACAGGATTTCATGATATCACAAGTTCGCTAAAAAGAGTAAGTGACAGCTTAATTTAGTAACTCGCTTCGCCGCCCGTGTCCGGTGAAGTGAATATTGAACGAGAGAGATTTAAGATGAAACTGTTTGGCAATTATGCGGATTCCCTGGAACTGTTAATTATTAACTGATTAAACCATGCAATGGAATATTAATTAACTAATTAATTAATTATTAATTAATTAATTAATCGATTTGGGCGACCAACCTGGAAGGCTGGGTGACCTACTTGTCATGGTTAGGCGCCCGAAGGGCGCCCTGAAAATTTTGCTAGAGCACAGCCTTCCAGGTTGGTCGCCCAAATCGATTAATTAATTAATTAATAATTAATTAATTAGTTAATTAATATTCCATTGCATGGTTTAATCAGTTAATAATTAACAGTTCCAGGGAATCCGCATAATTGCCAAACAGTTTCATCTTAAATCTCTCTCGTTCAATATTCACTTCACCGGACACGGGCGGCGAAGCGAGTTACTAAATTAAGCTGTCACTTACTCTTTTTAGCGAACTTGTGATATCATGAAATCCTGTTATAAATTAACCACATACGTGTCAAAACCGCTTAGAAATTTCTTTCAAGACCACTGAAATAGGTTTCGGAACAAAAGGGTTCTTATTTTAAACTTTCGTCGTCACCAAATTTTGATCGAATGATTACAATTACGAGCAAGTTGCCAAATATGGTGCTGATAAACATCTTGTATGCGACGAACGAAGCTAATTTAATAAACAAAAATTTGCATAAAGGAAAGTTTCGTTTTATTAATCACGCACTCCACTGTTGAAACTGTTGAAACACAAAAAAATAAGCATCATCCACTTCAATAGAAAAATTAGATCTTCAACACATGCTTGTGCAAAAATCGTGCAGTTTCTTTTGGGTAAGGACAAAATAATTTTTCGTGCTAAATCATGTGGAAACAACATTACATAACACAGACAACTTTGAGCGTGGGCAATTCTTGTTGTTGTCCTGCCGAATATTTTTTAGTTCTGTAAATATCATCAAATTATCAAATAAAAATTAGAAAATGTTTGTTAAAATCAGGTGCTCGCTTTATTGTGTCGTTCAATGGACAAGAAAGCTGGGGCATGCACTGTATTACAAAACCGGAAGAGAACCCACCGAAGCGAAACAAGACCCACGACCTAACTTAATAGTATTTAACCTAAATGTACGGCTAATATAGATAACACAGGCTATTGATGCGCTTTCAGCGCTTTTGTTTTTCGGGCTAACGGGAGCGTGGGAGCGCAATGAAGTTTCTTTTTGTTTCGTTCCGTTCCGTTTCAATATGTTCGCTGGTTTCACACAAGCCGAATCTAGGCGCCCGGACGGGCGACCGCTTTTCGTTTTCAGTCGCCCGAGACGAAATGTTAGTCGCCTGAGGCGACCGGGCGCCGTTAGAGCACAGCCTTGATATTTATTCTAAAAAAGTGTCAGGATATTCTACCGACGGCTCAGGGTTTTATTGCTCGGATTAAATTGAATTATAGAATTGAACTCCAAATTGCCAGAGAAAAAATAAGCTTTCACAACATTTTATTAAATGGAGAAAACTTGTTGAAGTATTGACCTAGAAAGGATGGTGGTGGAAAGAATATCAAAATACAATTGAGTTAATGAACAAGTATATTTCTGTTTGTTTCTTTAGCAGCTTGTAATATATGTCCTATCAGTAAGTGAATTGTTTTTTCTGTTATTGTAGGTAATGTTTGTGATTAGTTTTACTCTAAGTATTACATGTATACAGTAATAAGTTCACTGTATGTAATGTACTGAAAGTAGTCTATTGTATTTAATGTATTGTAAGTAAGTTTACTGTAAGTAGTATATTGTATTTAGTTTATTGTAATTGTGTATTGCAAGTGAGTTTTTTTTTTGTAAGTTATGTATTGTAATAGTTCAGTGTATGTAAAATATTGTTAAGCGTTAGGCATTAAATTGTAACATATTATTTACAAAATGTAGTGAAAAAATAAAAAAAATAAAAAAAAAAAACCAGAAAAAGCTCTGGGAATTAAAATTTTCCCCGTCAGTAAAATAAAATGTTACAGCATGGTAGCGATTTCAACCATAGGTAACCCAGGCTCACTGTGTGTGACACGTGACATAACACGGTGCATCATTTCTATATCTTCGCATCTAAAGGAAATGAAAAGCATGCAATGGAGGTTCAGGTAATAAATCAGAAATAATCCACGTCACATTTATATGCATACACAACACAATTTTTTATTTCAACATGGCATTTCAATCAAATGTAGAAGCTAGCTGCACAAAATTAATTTTCTACTGGTTCAGTGCCAATTTCTGCAATGGAAGTCTATGAGTTTGTCGAGAATTAAGGCTACTGTGTAAGCCAGTAAAATGAGTGTTGAAAGCTTAGTATAGATGGTTTTCATGTGGCGTCAAAAAGGTCTGAGATCCAAAACTTTAAAAGCTGGCCAATAGAGTTTCTTTCCTCAAAAGGTATAAGAGGTACATGTACAAAATGTATATATGTTGACGACTTTTCAACTGACTAGCGTCCTTCATTTGGAAATCAACGCATTTTAAACTTTAGGCTTGTAGCAGTGCATGACATAGAGGTAAAATCAAAGGCTCCTTAGAGCAACCTCATGGTACATGGTATGAATTGTTTGCATCCTTGAGTAACCTGCGATCTGGCAATCTTTGCAAAGTTTATACCTTTGTTCGTAGGCTACACGTGCTGGCACAATTGTTATGTTTGTAAGAAGGGATTGACTTAGTTCAAAAAAAGAGTTACTGTTGAGGAAAAGATTGTTATTATCATTACTCGGAAAGGGAATTCACATTTTTTCGAAATCAGGAACTTTGTTAATCAACAGGAAAAAGTCAATCTGCTGATCTTTCCAAATAGGTATTTTTCCTGGAAAATGGATTTTTTGGTATGTTTGTTTGTTAATGATTGTTTCAATTGATACCATTAAGTGTGGTAGACAATTGCTACTTCACAGTGCTTTTATTAGAAGATTTCTATATACCTTATTCGTACTAATTTTCGCGGGCCCTTAATTTCGCGAATTTGGAACATGAATATTTCGCGAGCATTAATTTTCGCGATTTTGCAAAAAATGATAAATTTACAGCATTTAATTTTGCGAAAATTGAGAAAAGACAGACTTAGGAAACCGTCTTTTATTGAATGATCACTTACATAACGATTGATTTACAATAATGATTTGCAATTAGGTAACAGAAATAGAGTTTATAATCAAACAAATCAAGCAAATACTGCAAATCAATGAGTACACGAAAGATGTTTTAAAAGAGCTACATGTACAAGAAGAAGAAATCAGTGATTCAGATGAAGAAAGTGCTGAAGTAGAAGATAAATAGACTGATGACAATTATCATGTAGCTATAAACGCAGTTAATCATTGATTAAAGCAATTATAGAAGTGTATTAAATTTCGCGTGTTTAATTTTCGTGTATCCTAATTTTAGCGAGTCTTTAATTTCGCAATTTTTTACAAATCGCGAAATTAAAGCCTCGCGAAAATTAGTACGAATAAGGTAATTCAATCTGCTGAAATATTGCATGATTATCATAATGTACCACTCAAAAATCCTTCAAGTATGATGGCACCAACAAGAAGAAATTAGATACAAGGTTTGTCAACATCATGTGTAATATGCAGGCATGTGACAATATTTTCTGCAAACTTTCCAAATGAATGGTAAAAGTGATCTCAAAGTGTGCTTATTATTCTATTATATGTTGCATGTTCTCCACAAACTGCCATACGATAGGAGGAGGAAGGCTTACCATTTGTCCCAGATGATAAAGCGTTCAATTTCAACATACAGTCAACTCTCTCTTAACGGACACCTCTATAAGACAGACACCTCTTTAAGATGGACACCTGGTGCTGGTCCCGGCTGTTTCTCAGTCATTTTACTATAACCAAACTCTCTATAAGACGGACACCTCCATAAGACGGACAACGGACACTTTGAAATGATCAACAGACACTTGTGAGGTGCTGAATGTGACTACAAATTACGATTTAGGGAAGAAAAATTCTTAAATCACCAAGTGTGTGACTCTTTTCAACACTAGACGTTTAATTGACAGCTCTTATCTTATCTCTTATCGGCGGAATACATAAAGTACAAGTTAAAACTAAATCAGTCATCATTTTGTCCCATTCAAAAAAGAACTCGGGGGTGACAACTGAATTGTACTGTAAGGTAAAACAGTTATTTTCTTGCTTTCTTAGCTGCTTTCCATCTTATAGATCAAGGTGTCCGTTAAGAGAGAGTTGACTATTATCTTAAAATTTCTGGGGTCATGTTACGTCGACTCTCTATAAGCCGGACACCTCTCTAAGACGGACAGCTGAGGCCGGTCCCAGTGGTGTCCGTCTTAGAGAGAGCTGACTGTACTGCTTTCTTCCTGTGGCCAGTCAATTCACCGATGTCCAAAGATGTCCATAGCCGGGCTCTTTATCGAAACCTAAACCATCCAACTACAACTCTGTTTTTGAAAGTCTCGTGAGGCTCCATAGTAGCTCATAGTCCATTGATTGAATTCAAAACACTGCACATTTCGAAATTTTCATGGTTGTGGGTGAAACAAAAAATCAACAAAGTTTAACACTAACCAATTTGCAGCAAGCTTATTTCATGATCGTGGTCTTGCGCATGTAAAGGATCTTCATGCACGAATCGTTCATGTTATCATCACTTCTAGGACTTCGATGCCCATTTCTCTGCAGTCGAGTTTTCTGTAGCAAATTTTCTTTCCATTTTTGGTTCCACAAAGGTAGGTTCCGATCAGGTTTGAGATCAAACAACCATCACACTTCAAAGGGAGAGGACACCATTTTGAATATGTCCAAGTAGTTGAACATATTCTCGCTTTTATACCTCCCCCTAAATACTTACACTGAGACAATGGCGTGAATTTGAATAATGAGACAAACTTGTCAGGGAGGAGGAGATATGGGGGAAACATGTTTAATCCAGGTTTAATGCATAAATTAATTGTTTAACAAAGTGAGTGAGTGAGTGATTTTTAATTGAATTTCCTTCCCAAACCCTAAACCCCATAGCATGACTCGCGTCATACCATGAGGTAAAAAATGATATTCACTTACCGATTTTTAGCCATTTGTGAATTAAAAGTAGTACGAATGAATGAATAAATGAAGGAAGGGAAGGAAGGAAAGAAGGAAGGGCGGACTGGCGGGTGGGCAGGCATGCAGGCATGAATGAAAGAATGAATGTGTGTTTGTGCAGTACAGATAATAAGTGGCCAAAGTTTCAGATGCTAACACTATTTTCTGGCTACGGGGCCTTAAGACTGAGCCAGCTGTAAATTTGAGTGAAACCGCATTTCGACAAATACCTGAAGTTTGGGATAATGCACAGACCATTTCGACTTCTATTACACAAATCAGGGTTGAACTAGAAAAGAAATTGGATCATGTTTACTATAGGTAGTGTCGGTCAACACTATCGGTTGATATATCGACCGACACTCAGCCAATATGTCAACCGAGTGTCGACCGCTACTCGGCCGACATATCTGCCGGGTGTCGGTCGAGTATCGGTCGAGCAACGGCCGATATATCGACGGAAGTGTGTGTCGACTGATACGGTTTTAGTCTTGTCGACACTCCACCAATGCCTTATCGATACTTTACCGATAGTCTGCCAATACCTTACCGATACTTGGTCGATACTCGGCCGACCAAGTGTCTGTCGAGTCTCGGTCGATGTTTCGGTCGTTAATCGCCTGACACTCCTGATGCTGTATCGATATCTTACTTTTAATCATCAATATAAAAAAGGTTTTATCGAGTTTTATAGTTGGGGGAACTTGCGGCTTGCTAGAACAAATAATTATTATTATGATTGTTATTATTACTTTATTGGCCATTATACGACTTTCGGGCTATAGCAGGCAGGTTCCTCGTAGACGCGTCGCCGGGAAGAGTTTTCAAGTAAAAGACAAGACAAGTATAACATTGAAATCTTTATTATGTATATAGACTATTTGCCCTTCTTCAAAGAAGTACAACTAGTCTTATTTTTCCAGATAATCATTTTCAATTACAAGGAAACCAAAACGTATAGTATATCTACCTTTACAAATTTCTAACAAAATTATCCCCGTGTAAATGATAAACATATTCTAGCTGAATTCGACATCACTTTTTTACATCATGGACGGTCAGTCTCTTCCGAAGTTTGTTCTCCCATATTAATTTTGTCTTAATCTTCCTCACTCTTTAACGTTTATTTTCAGTTTATTATTTTTAATATTATTATAGTACTTATTGTCCGTAATGTTCCCTTTGTAAAATGTATTCTATATACAAGGCTAAAAGGTTAAAAAAATTAAAATGTTTAAACCAAACGTTTTCGGCTGTTTGCCATCATCAGCATCTTTTAACCCTGATGATGGCAAACAGCCGAAAACGTTTGGTTGAAACATTTTAATTTTTTAACCTTTTAGCCTTGTATATAGAATATATAGTACTTATTATCCAGCGTTTTCTACTTTAAAAAGAAATTAAAAACTATTTCTTGTAGGTTCTTCTTCAGTTTGACAGAAAACTACTTAAAATATCGTGATATGGCTGCTTTAAATTTAGTCTACCGACATTGATCTATAGCCTAGAATGATGGCTTTCAAGATCTCTCAAAATCATCGGTAGTCCAGGCGTAATGTCAGACTTTTTTTTTAAAAAAATATGGCAATTCCAGACTGCACATTCGACTTTATAAAGAAACAAGTAAATCATCAATTAAAGGTAATTCGATTTTTGTTCATTTACCCTAACAGCATATAAATGGTAAGAGCCAAGGAAGACTAGAATTTCCAGTTCGCCTACAAGACCCGGGGGAGAGGGGGGGGGTACTTCCTATAATGGCCTATACGGGGAGGCTAAACCGTTGACTTCCAAAGAGTAAGCTTGTGATTTGCATAAAGTTGAACTCGCTAACATGCTGTAACATTTTATTTTACTGACGGGGAACATTTTAATTCCCAGAGCTTTAACTTTTCTGGTGATAAAACCAATAACCAAGGTTTCCAAAAATATCAAATAAAATATACCAGAGGCCATTTATACTAGTCAAAGTTGGCCCTTATTTGGCAAGTGACACAAATGGCGGCTGTACAAATACCCTTCGTTAAGAAGCTGCAAACAAAACTTCAAGAAACTTACTACATGATTTTAAAGTATAAGAATGAAATAACAATTATGCCAAGTTTCGTTTTCAAAGCCCCTGCTGTTTTCGTAAAGAAACGTGAAATTTGAACATTTTAAGTTGCGAAAAACTCCAACTATACGCAAATTTTGAACTTTCTTAAATTTTGGCCCGAAAATAAATCGTTGGAGCTTTAAACTATTTTTCCTTGAATAAGTTCACACAAAGGTATGTTTGGCAAAAGAAAAGAAGAGTGTCGTGAGTGTCGTCCGATTCTCGACACTCACTTTAAAGTATCTGATTCTCCTGACCCGCCAATTGAATATTGTATAGGTGGTGTGGTCTGTGCAGTCGAAGAAATAAAAAAATCAGCATTGTTTGGGGGGGAAGGGGGAAAAATGTGTCCAAAATGCCTGAAAATCAATTTTTACTGCCCAACTTCTCAACACTTTTGTCCCCCATTGAAGCTTTTGGTTATCTTCTCCTCTTTTCTTTAGAAGGCCATAAAGTGTCAGAACCTTAATGCATCAAACAGTGTTTTTACAGAACTGGGTCGACGTGTGACATCTTTCATATTTGGTTCTCAGCAAGCCAGTCAGGAAGCTACTGTAAGTTAATTGTTAAATGACTTTTCTGTAGCGGGTACATCAAAAAAAAACTTGCACTTCCAAATGTATAGTTAAAAGTTTTGCACTTATTACTTTTGTTTAATACTTTACAGTTCTGAAAGTAGTGACACGACTTGACTCATTAGCACAGCAGGCCTTGCCATTCTACTCATCAGTAGCAAGACTTGACTGCAAATGGTATGCTCTTGCTGTGCCAAACTGAATTTTGAAGCATCAGCTGCTCTAGCTCTGTAACTTTTAAAACAGTCTTCATCAAAGCAAACTTCTTTCAATCTTTGGCACAACAGAATTAAGTCTGACATTTGAAACCACCTCTCCTGGGTCATGGGTTCTATTAGCACTTTAATTCGCACTTCAGAGTTAATTCTCCATTCCACCAAATACATTTGAGTTTGGTACAGACTAATAGCACAATGTTTAGGCTTGGCCTTGGTTAGTGATGCTTGTACTCTGCACACTGTATCACAGAATGGTATGAATTCATTTGTACGTTCAAGGGTTAACTATTAGTAACTTGCAGATTGATGACCAGAGTAAGTATCACATAATTAAATTTGATTCCTGCAGAATTCTCAGCGGGTCCTTGCCAGTGACATCATGGCTGATAAGTCAAGGTAATGTTAAGTACATGACTGCCTACATGTATGTTACTGTATTTATAAACCCATTTATTCTTGATTGTTTCATCATGTACATGTACTCTTGCAAACATGCAATTTTTAAGGGGGAAAAACTCTGAGAAAAACTGACTAAACCACACCATTCTTAACTTTTCTCTCTCCAAATAACTTTCTTTTGAGCTAGATTGGGTAAATAAAATGTTTCTGAAGAAAGAAAGACTGTTTCTAATTGAGTACGTCTTGGTGTAATCAGGGCTTTAGATCAAAACTGCTTTTGATCTAAGGTGTTGGTAAAAAAGACATCAAAGGATCTAATAGACCCTATGCAAAAATAGCTGCCTTAATATTATTCTCTTGTTTGTACATTGTGTAGTTCCAGAAAATATCCACACCCCCACCATGGAGGGAATTTCACGTAAGCCCCCCCTCCTCCTCGGAATTTCCATTTTGTGACCAGTAAAATAACCCCCCCACCCCTCCGGAATTTCCACTACTATTTTATACACCCCCCATACCCTCTGGAAAAAATAGTTTTGGCAAGAAAGTGTGTTAAAGTAAAAATGAACACTCCAAACATTCTTGATCGATTGTAACATCTATATCTGAAGATACTCGCAAAGAAAGCATTCAGCACTTTAGTGAAACATGCTTTGAAAGAAAAGATAAAATGTTAACTTGTCAAATTACCTTCCTACACGACTATCTCCCTTTGTAAATGTGGTACAATTTCCATTGAAAGACTGAAAATGAGTGTGGATGAAATAGACACCGTACTTTTACTGCAAACACAATCGCCAACAGACTCGGGACGAAAGCCAATTTTGCAGGAAAGTTACATACAAATAGACAGAGATAAACAGGGATAAGAAATTCTCAAGTTTGTGAAATTGTAACATCATTTCTACCCTTATAAAGAAACTAATTTTCACGAAAGAAATCGACTGCCACTTCGAAGACCGATGCGAAAACAAACTAGGCTAGTCTCCAGTGCTTTTCGGTCCAGAAGGTGACTCCATGTGGACTGGTACCAAGTAATGGTGGCCACTTCCACACAACGGCACGTTCTTCGCACTTGTTAGCTTCCAAATTGCTTTTTGAAGAAAGGAAATGTATTTCAAATATAATACGAGTCAAATACAAGTATTCAAGCCACTATTTTTCATGACACACACCTATAAGGGGGGTTTTGTTACCAATTTTACCGGGGCTCTATTTTGCCCGACGGCTCGCAATGCTTCGCTGTCGGGCAAAATAGAGCCCCGGTAAAATCGGTAACAAAACACCCCCTTATCAATGTGTGTAAGAGAAAAAACGGCGTATCTATATTTGTAATAAAATTATTTTATATTGAAGAAATGCGGCGCTAATTTATTATGGGCAGAGGAAGAAAAGGAATAATAGAACAAAGCCGACGGAAGGAAAAACCAACAAGTTACCGCGCCGAAAGAGGGGGACAATTGGTATATTTTGCCGGGCAAAAAGGAGAAATAAAAAAAATGCTCGTGCCTGAACAAGCCTTTGAATTTATGAAAAACATGAATCCACAACAGCTTGTCGATGTTCTTTTGAACGACGACTGGCACGTCAAAACATCGAGTGGAAATGCGTCCGTTAATTAAATATTCTGTGTATGCAAATTCAGGTTTGTTTACATGTGACGAGGCGAAAATTTTTCATGCGTCACATCACGGCTCAAACAGCATTTTTACATTTTGCCTCTTTCATCGCGTTTACGACTTCATTTGTTATATCACTGACTTCTTTTTGCCAGAAGGCAGCGAAAGTTCGGCGATCGCGTGGTAAATTGTGTGAATCAATACGATCATTTTATATGTTTGTTATTTATTCAAATACGCATGCGTTTTACAAAAATGCACCATATGCCCGATAAAGCCGGGCTTAT